>JANHGC010004304.1:10357-26498 GCA_027560395.1 Boaedon fuliginosus | reverse complement strand
CACCAGGCTCAAGGTTGACTCAGCCTTCCATCCTTCCGAGGTGGGTAAAATGAGGACCCAGATTGTTGGGGGAAAGATTGTAAACTCTGTAAACTGTTTAGAGATGGCTGTCAAAGCACTGTGAAGCTGTATATAAGTCTAAATGCTATTGTTATTGCTATACTAAGATGGTATCAGGTGCATACTGAAAGAGTATCAAATGCATCTAAGACCAGGACGATCATATCGTTCCAATCCCAAACTCACCAAAGATTATGCACAAGCATGATCAATGCTATCAGCTTGTACCTAACCTTAAAGCCTGACTGGAAAGGGTCCTTTCTCAAAAAAGAAAAGATTGAGAACTGATTAAAAAAAATATCCAACGTGACCAGGTCCATCAGTGGCTTCTTGAGGAGGGGGCATACCAATGTCTTCTTGAAGGTAAACAGAATGACCCCTCTCATTCAAACACATCAGTTGAAACCAGCAGTTTGTCACCTCCTGGGAAAACTAAGCAGGAGGGACATTGAACTAAAACATAAAAAGCAGCTCTGACATCCCAGAGAATCGTGTACAATTACTTGACATTCACAGGCTTAAATTCCGCTTAGATAATAGAATTGTTCATCCAGAGTGCACTTCCTAATGAATCCATCAGATGCCCGGAGTATTTTTCACAGCAACCCTTCAGTTGTTCTTCCTGTCTCTCAGCTCTCATGAAAGACCAGGTTACCTTAAAAAAAATAGCTTCTGCAAATATAAGGTAGTATGGGAAGGAAGAATCATTAAACTTTGCTCTAGTAGTGTTTGATGTGTCACTTCTGATGCTTCGTTTCCCAGAACTTGTCCAAAAACCAGTAAGTCCACAGATCAAAGAAGAGAGGCAGATCAGGTGTAATCCTGTTTATTAAGATGGATTTTGTTTCATTTAACATTCCATCATTTCTTGATAAGTGGACATGAAATTATGTGTGTGTATGGAATTTAAGATATTTTTTTTCTTCCATTCAATCAAGCCTGATTTTCAGAGACTACATGGACAAATCCATGCATTTGGGGGGGGATGTTTTTTCAGAAGTACTTTGCCCTTGCCTCTTTCCTAGGCCAAGAGAAAGGGATTCATTCTAATGAGCAGAAAGTGACTACAAGTAGTCCCTGACTAACAACTGCTCATTTAGTGACTGTTCAAAGTTACAATAGCAGTGAAAAAGGTGGCATTGTTGTCGCACTTACAATTGTTGTATCATCCTCACAGTCATATGATGAAAATTAGGTAACTGGCATGTATTTATGCCACTTGCAGTGTCTCGGGATCATGTGATGACCTTTTGTGACCCTCTGACAAGTATAGCTAATGGGGAAGCCAGATTCACTTAACAACCATGTTACTAATTTAACAACTGTAATGATTCACTTAACAACTATGACAAGAAAGGTTGTAAAATGGGGCAAAATTCACTTAACAACTGTCTTGCTTAAAAACAGAAATTTTGGCCTTAGTTGTGGTCATAAGTCAAGGATTACCTATGGTCACACAGTTGGCTTCCTGCCTAAGGTGGGACCAGAACTCTCAGTGTCCCTGTTTAATCATTACACCAATCTAGTTCTCTGATTCCTGAGAAATTTATGAACTAACAAATGTATTTTTCTCTTCCTAATAAATGTATTTCCCCATTCATTTAACATCTGTCCATCAGACCACTTACAGAAGAAAGTAACAGGACTTTCCTAGTCCATTTTCTATTAGAAATTTGGTTTATATATTGCACCACAGATCAGAGTGTACAGTCACCATGTGCTTTACTGCTTAAATATTTAGCTGTAACAGGAAACAGGAAACTTTACTTAGAACAAAAATAATATACCTGTAGAGTATATACCATAGATCCAAACCTGTAAACACTACCATCTACTGGCTGGATATTATTGTATTGGTTGCATAAAAACACATTTCAACAACATATTCCAACATTTTCATCTGGAGAAGCTAAGGCCATTCAACATTATGAAGGTGGATTCTTTGTTAAGCATCAGAGAAAAGCGAAAGGACAGGCATGAGTTGTCTCAAGTACATGTTTTATTGCAGTTTTTAAAAACATTCATGAAAAACAAGGTCAGATTTAAAAATAGAGAATCACTGAAGAAATCTAAAGCTTAACCTGGTCTAAAATCAAATAAACAGCTACAAGAACCAGACTTCAGTGAAGTCACCCAAATTAGGTATCCCTGTTTCACAGACAGGCATTAAAATTGTAGAAATTTCTCTTAAAACATGCTCTGAAAAACATTAGTCAAGATGCTTAGAAGCCAAGGAAACCAATCTCAAGACAGAGAATTCCAAACTCTGAAAATAGTACAAAATACATAATATGCAGCCAGAAACAAACAAAAAGGGAAAACATCCCAACCTACTGTTTTTAAAGGTCAGGATCAGGGTCTATCAAAAATTCTCCTTTTCAAATTCCATGAGCCATTCTCGCAAACATTGCATGTTTTATGAACCTCTCCCTCATTTCAGTGCTGTGTGACCAAGAGAATTTCCTGATGGATTGGGAAGCGGTCCTGCATTCAGTTACAGCCATTGAAGCTGCATACTTGGCTAAGGGTCAGGATCCAGTCTAAATGCTTTCCTTCTTGCAGCAGACACTTTTAAGTCAAAAGCCATTTCTTCTAAGCCAGCCTTTCCAAGCTTCTTAATTTTGCCTGACCCTACATCCTCCCTGAACGTTGGCTGTACTAGCTGCAGTTAGAGTTAAAGTCCTAAACAGTGGGAGGGAACCATTTGGGGAATAGTAGGGTAAATCCATAACCAATTCAGTCTGGTTCTCAGTGTAGGACCAGACATGTAGTCCCATGTTTCTTCTATTGTTTCTGGCCCTGCATCAGGGTTACAACTGCCCTTCAGTGGTACAAAAAACTGTTAATGGTCCATCATTAGGAATGATTACTACAACACACTGCCCAAGATTTTCTGATATCCCCTAGAATATGTGCCATTTTTTTTTCTTTACAAGGCATGGAGGTATTAAACTACGTGTTCAACTTGGAAATACATAAAGTTGAACTAAGATTTAATGTTTTGGGGTAGGAGCGTTTTCTCCTCTGATTTCTTATTTGGTACAACCAAGCCAGGGACAGTCAAAAGAAACTGAAACAGCAATTTTGGCTCAATAAAGCTGGAAGTGAGACTGTCCACAAACAAGTGGTCCTCACAGAGAATAAAGGGTGGAACATTTCCCAAGGCTGTTCTATAAATATCTTAATAGGATGTACTAAATGCAAATATAAATGGCAAACAGTATAATGAGCATCCAAAGTTGCATATATGCTTCATACAAAACCAACCAGCTTTGCTCAAATTAATCTGCAGATGCTGCTTTCTACAGTATTCTGGTTTCCAGCTCCCATTAGAAAACATGAGGGGGAATCAATTACAGAGACTGAGGCCCAGACACTGGCATATACTTGACATTTGCCAGGACACCTAAGAATGGTACAGAGTCTTTATTAACCAGCTGCAAGACAGGACTTTGGCCAGTAGAAATTAACACCATGAGCTGGTTTATGCTTCAGTGTGTACCGAGTCAATAACAGAGCCCGCCATAGCTGAAAAGGTGCATTAATGTCCACATTGGGCATCTATTGGGTTCAGTTCCATATTCGCAGTCTGGGTCACCAACTATTTTGTGACTATTTCCAATATGGTATCATGATTGTCCTCGAACTTCACTTTAACAGCTTAGCAATCCACACGTCACATATGGTTATTTCCATACACAGCCCATGCAAAATGAAGCATTACCTTTTACTCTGAGGCAAAAAAATATCAAGTCACATGTCTGTTATTCCAGGCTTAAATGGAGACAGTACAGGAGAAAGTAGAGAGACAGACCCTTTGCCTTTACCTGTCAGCTAGAAAACTGACAAAAATGAAGGACCTCTGTCATGCAGGAGAAGGCTAACTTTTATGGCCCCCCCAAAAATGTAGCTGATGTGGCTTCTCCATACAAATTCCTCCAGCCTAGTCTTCTACACGGCCTCAACTTTTAAATCATAACTTACATCATTAGAGCTTGGTGGACAATGTATTGAAGATTCTACAGAAGGGACTTCATTATCTGTCCTGACGGTGTTTGGGTCAATCAATATAGCCTAGAAAACAAACCATATTAGACTTGTCTCCCTTTTCCAACATTCATTTGAGGAATCTTCCCACCCCCCACCCCCCAAATATCAAAACTCAACCAATTGTATCATTTAAATACATACACACACACACACACACACACACATTTTCTGATCTCATTCCCTCTCAAATTAATTCTGTTTAGTTCACATTCATCTGTCCATCCTAGCTACAATATTCCATTTCCCCCCCTCAAAACCTGGCATACAATGTCTGACACACTTTAATCAGAAACAATAACAATAACCTAATTCTAATTTACAGATGTAGCAGCAATTATAATTTGGATATTAAATCTCACCTCATTGGAGTCAGAACGGGTCGCCCGGCACCAAAAATATGCAGTTGCCGATGCAATGCAGAATTCCACAATGGTGAATGTCAACAGCACAATGGCGATCCTATTGCCTGTCTTTTCCCCAATGGAAACAATGATACAAGCGGATTAGCAAATGGGAAACTATCCATTTACTTCTCTTGGGGGCTGCCTCGATCCATATAATTCCTTTGTTCTGTTCCCAGGGTCCCACTTCGTGCCTTGGAGCCCCAGTACTGTTGCAGACATCTCCTATTGGATTGGATTGGTTTTGTCCCACCTGTGTACTTCTAGGTCCATTTAATTTTAAAACCATAGAAGTTGCTATATTACAGTGGACTTTAAGCAGCATCTTCATTTCTAAAAATGTTTCTGTATCACAAATGGTCCTCTAAGCTATTCTTAGAAAATAGTGATGAGCAGCAGCAGTCCAGGGACAGTTGAGCTGCTTAAAAGGGGGCAAAGGTGATTGGGGGAAAGAAGGCAAAAGTAATTGGGGGAGAAGAGAAGCACTGCAGAAAGTATCTTCATCTGGGTTTCAGGTGTGCTGGATATAAATGATTGAGTGCCCAATTGAGTAGTACTATCTGACACTTTGCTAGTGTCAGACAGTACTACACTATGTCTGAACCATTGACACTTACCATCACTAGTGAATACTCATAGTTATCATCTGAATGAAATGGCCCATTTATGCTCAGGTCTACTATAAAAGCCAATATTCCAAGTAACGCAAAAATGGCACTGATGATATTCATGGCTTGTGAGCCTTTTACCTAAAAGGCATAAACATTGAATGTTAGGTCATCACAGCAAGAACAATTTTTACTGTATTGAGAAATTAGGACAACCTTACCCAATCAGGTGTCATCCAGATGGGTTGGGAGGGATATAGCTTTGAGGAAGAAGCTCCTCTAGTGACTTAAAGCATCTTTTAGCATCATCAATCATTGTGTTGCTGATTATATTCAAAGCCATAATAATGACTGGATAATTCTAGATATTCAAAGTACTAGAGGGACAAATGTTTCAAAATCTCCAGAGCAAATAGCTGGGAACTTGGGAATTGTAATCCAACATGTTGGGAAGAACAAGGGTAGTAAAGGAACCACTGATTATGTTACTTAGTTTGGATAATGAAACCTCAGCTAGAAAACAACCAGGCTCGGAGTGCACCAAAGACCCTTCATAGTGAAGGTTGGTTTAGAATATTAATTCATGGGAAGAACTACTTCAGCTCTAGTTCTGCTTCTCATATCTTTGGAAATTCAACATCTTCATAGAGAATATTAGAAAGTTTCAAGTAGTGTTGCCTCCTACAGATGTTGGTTAGACTGGAGACAGACATGTTTTTAGAAGTTGAAGGTGATGACAGAGATACCATTTTCAGTGTTGCACACTCTAATCTCTTTGATCCTACTCTCACCTTTGTTTAAATACTCCCCACACAATCTACACCCCCACCTGCAAAATCAGCAGTATAATAAGATGGCAAATAGTGAAGAATGCTGCCTTCTGTTTCTCAAAAAGCAAACTCAGCTTCCAAAGTTTAAGAGGTTCACCAAGAAAGATGAACCAGTGAGCACCCTCAGTCTGAATCTCTTCCTTTTTGGATGTAACTTCCTTTGTGATAACAGTGGCCCAAAATCTCCTTACAAATGTTTTTTACTCCTTTCTAGAAATATGGTCACTAAGAAAAACTCAGAACCTCTCTATCTCCTCCCCAAAGAGGATTATTCAAAGGTAAGTCCCACTGAGTTCTGTGTGGATATATAAAAAGAGCCTTGGTGGCACAGTGGTTAAATGCAGCACTGCAGCCTACCTCTGCTGACTTGTTCAGCAAGTTTTCAGATCGAACCTCACCAGGCTCAAGGTTGACTCAGCCTTCCATCCTTCTTAAGGTCGGTAGAATGAGGACCCAGATTGTTTGGGGGAAATATGCTGACTCTGTAACTGCTTGGGGAGTACTGTAAAGCTCTGATAAGCAGTATATAACATCTGAGCCACCCAGAGTCCTTCAGGAGTTGAGCGGCATAAAAATGTAATAAATAAATAAATAAATATGCAGAGACCAAGAACTGCTGCATAGTGGCTACAGATAACAGAATAACATAGTTGGAAGGGACCTTGGAGGTCTTCCAGTCCAACACCCTGTCCACACAGGAACCCTATACCATTTCGGACAAATGGCTGTCCAACCTATTATTAAAAGCCTCCAGTGATGGAGCATCCAGCTGAAGGCAAATCTAAAATACAGTTTAATGCCCTGGGCAGAGCAAGTTACTTTTGGGGACAATGCTTTTGATTCTAATACCTGGTGTTATATGAAACATTGTACCAAAGACAGTTAAAATCCTCCAGGAGTGAAAAAGAAATCTCTTATAGAAATGTAGTGGGTTTTTACTAGGACAAATGGACAATGCCTATGTACACTAATGACACCTCCACCCCTGCCTCACCACCCAAATATTCTACTCTAAGAGGTTCACATACATTTAGTGGCTTCCAACCCTTTTTAAAGCAGTCATATTTGCTCCTGGGAGGTAATCAATAACATTTGCAGCAACTCTGATGATTTCAAAAGAGTAACATGCATGCAGTGAGATCTTCATACAAATGCCACACTTATATACTTGCATCCCCATGTCCAGCAGAAGTAAGCTGTGGCACTTGTGTGATGAAGTTGCCACACCTTTGCTCCCCCCCCCCATGGATGCAAATGCGGTTGTTTCACTGAGATCTTTTAGTACTTAAAGCATTAAATTGCAGGTCACAGTAAAGAAAACAATGTGAGGCAGACTCACTGCACATTCTGTAGGACTCTTCTCAGCACCAATTGAGAGACATCCAGAAACAATGAACTGTGTGGAAAGAAGGAAGTAGTAAACATTTACATCTCAATTAAGAGAACATCCCTTACAATCTTCACCAGATAATCTCTCATGGTGGTAGAAATGAAGAGGAAGATTGGTACCATAAAATGTTTTGTCAAGAAAGAAAAGCTATCTGTAAACTAAGCAGTGGGATATAACCCAGTATCTGTCCTAGAGGTCAAACATTTAATAAAGGGTGGGAGACAAGGGCCCCTTCTGCTAGTAATCCATCTGAATCCACAGTAAAAACAAAGTTTTAATCTAACACAACAGGGAGAAAAAGACAGACAAAGAGAAAGAAAAGAAAATAATAGATCCCATAAAAATATGGTAGAAAGGGGGATATCAGTAAGAATGGGAGTGGGGAGAACCTTTCACTTTTAGCTCCATTATTTATTCATTTAAGAAAATGTATATGGCCACCCAACTCACTGTCAGTAACTCTGGACTGCTTACAAAGATATTTGCTTATACACTTTCTATTAATATGCAAATCTCTATGAAAAACATTGTCCTCCTATCCTGATATCTGAGAAGTCTATCTTTCCAGGCAAGTCAGTCTCACATCCATCTATTTTGTATTTCTGTCTTGTCTTGTCTTTGTCCTATCTATCTATCTATCTATCTATCTATCTATCTATCTATCTATCTATCTATCTATCTATCTATCTATCTATCTATCTCCATCCCAATCTTGTTCCAAAACCTTGAAAAAAAAGCTGTTCCTGCTGTGTCTCTTGGTAGGCAGAACTTAAGAGGCACTCTTTTGCCTTCAAATTATAGATTCTTTGCTTTGGAGCCATAGAACAGTACAGTCTGTGCTCAATTATGATTCATTTTAGGGCTGAGATGAAAGTATTTGCCATATTTTTGTATTTTATATTAAAAGGCCAGTTTCTTAACCTCCTTTGTCCTCATTTGACAACATTGCACTTTAGCCCTGCTGGCTGTGGTAGTAAATCTGATAGTTTTATCAAAATTATAGAGAAAAAAAAATCTACTCAACATAAGCACATAGAGCCTCACAAAAAAAAATTCAATGGTACTGAGCAAATGAGGACATGAGTAGTGCGGACAAAAATGTAATTGTTCAGGGAGACCAATCTTTTTATCAATAATAATTTGTATTGATTTGTGGAGGATATTCATTGCAGCCCTAGTCAGATAAGGAAAGTAAATGAATTTTGGGAAGTGATTTTGCTAATGTATTTGGGTATTTCTCTATATGAGGCTTAAATAGTCTTTGAGTTCTTCCCTTGCTACTTTTCATAAATACATAGTTGTGATGATCAGATTCAGAGTCAACCCCTAGTCAGTTAATAACCATCACAGCCATTTTAATTTCCATTGTGACACTGTGGGAAAGCAGAGCTGCAGATCTGTAGGGAAAACCAATTGCTAACCAAGGAGGGGGTCCAAGGTAGGGCATTTGGTACAGCCAGCAACGAACCTGGCACTGGCATTATTGTCAGTTGCTGGAAAACAGGAGAGTCACAGTTTTGATTTCAGATTTCTGTCATATGCTAATATAAGTAAACCTCATCTTAAGCCTCATACAGGAATGTATACAACAATACAGAAGAATGCTGGAAGGATACTAATGAAAAGTGAGCCAGGGTGATCAGACTGATAACTGGTTTGAGACATATGGAGAAATGAAGTTGTGTGAACAGAGACAACTACACAAACACGGGTGTAAGAATATGGGCAGGAAATTGATGGTGAAATTGTTCAGATGACACTCACAGAACTGAACAAGAGTCAGACTTAGCATTGACAGTACCTCACACTGCTGCTTCACACACAAACAGAATTTGCTGGATGCAGTTCTCCTAAAGCTAGCAAAGAAACACCTGGGTTTATGTATAATCTGTTAGGGATTGTACTTTCCAGATTTCTCTTATTATATGCGAAGTGCCTGTGCCATTAAGCAGGAGGATATGAACATAAAGTTTACATTATAAAAACAAAGACAACCACAAAAATTTTTGGACAAAACTTCCATGGTATATCTTCCTGTTCTCCAAAAACACTATTCAATATTTATTACATTATTTCTATATCTTTCTATTGGCAAATGTGGATCTTTGTATCCAGGTAGACTTTGCTGAGGTCTTTGGTCTTTTTTTCTCTCTCTCTGATAATTATTCTTAGAGGACATTCAACTCATCTGTTACATCATCTGACAGATCCTTTCTCAATTTTTTTTTATATACAAGAATGCAATTTATAGTACAGTATGTAATAAAATGGAACAAAGAACAGAATTTAATTTCTAGGTTGAAAAGGCACAACAAGATTGAGGAAATAGTGAAAACAGTGTGGGAGAAGGGAAACAAGAAATGGAAGCTAACAACAATTTAGATTTAGGCACATCTAAGACTAAAAAAAGAATTGTGTGTGTATGTGTTGCAAGACAGGCTAGTTCCAATCCATATGCCAAATAAACATCTGGTTAGAGGACACTTTGCCACTTTCTGGATTGCTTGGATTTTGTCCTCCAAACAAAAGAGTCATTTTGTGAACAAAATAACTAGAAGGCCCTCATATGTGTTCATTAGCCCTGACCTTAAAGCTGTTTATTACAAATTAAATCTATTAAGAGTTGTACTGTATTCTAAGAATTATGTTTAGGTGGCACGAGAGTACGCAGCCCCTTAATGAAGTATTTTGCATTGTACATGAGTGCAAAATAAATAAATGAAAAAAAAAAACCCAGAGTGACAGAACAGCATGTTGAAACTTTTCCAAGATGGTTGTATACTGACATCCCATTCATTGTAAAGAAGATGACTGGCACATTATTTTGCCCCAAAATTGCAGTAACAGAACCAAAAAGCTGTGCTAGAACTTATATCTGGAGCTGCAAACATTTTGATAAGCAGGTGCAGCAGAAAGCTAGCAGTTTCTGTATCTTTCTGCTGGTATATCCAATAATCACCTAGTAGGCATTAAAGTTGAGAAATGTCCCATTAACCACAAAAGTATGAATTATCAAGGCCATGATGTTCTCAACTGAAACATACTGTACTCTTTGAATGAAGAAAAGGGATGATTGTGTCTGAATTGAGGTTTGGAAAAATTACTGAGGACATCTTGGACCACAAGAAGATTACATAAACTATTCAGCATTAGATGTAGTTAAAGTAGACTGCCCATTGGAAGCATTAATAATGAAGCTAAAGCTTAAATTTGTTGGACATCTTATCCAAAGGTCACTGGAGATGACTCTGATGCTTAGAAAAAGCTGATTGACCAAAGACAAGGTGATTGGATATCCTTTCAGATGACAGAAGTAAGAGATTACAAAAATGTAAAGAAATAACTATTACCAGACAACTATGGCAACATGATGCTTATCAGGTCAACAACAGCCAAAGTGACTGAGTGAGGGAACAGCAACAGTGACTACTCAGATCTAGGCAACCCAGAGCTGGTAGCTCTAAATTATAATTATTTATGTCTTAGATTTATATTCTAGCTTTTCTCTAAGAGCTCAAGGCAGCTTACGAAGCAGAGGGATTTCCCTTTGTTTTATACCCACATCAGCAATCCTGTGAGGTGGATTAGGCTAAAGATGGACCCAGAAACATTTCTAGTGTGGATGAAGTTCCATTCGTACTGCAAATAGATTGGCACCATTTGCAGTCCATATGTGATAAAGACCTTTCACACTCCTGAATTAAAGTGTTCTCCACCCATCCTTGAGCCATCAGAAAACTATATTGGCTTCATGTTTGTTCTCATGCCTAACCTGCCTCTATTGCCTCTGGTTCAGTTCACTGCCATCACCTGATTCCTCTTCAAAAAATGGGTGAGAAAGCCTTGTGGAATGTCCACACCCTGAACATTTTATGAGAAAAAAGAGGAAAACAAAAGATAGCCTAGGATGACTTAAATCCGTCACTCATAACTAATTATGAAGCAAAGGGAACACAGATGATATGAGAAATTGCCAAGGTATGTTTGCATCCAGATTTGGCAGAAGAGAAGAAAGTACTCTCTATAAGCTGAAAACGAAGTGCAGGAAATGATTAAATAATTAGATTCTCAGTCATCCAGGTCATGGTTGTCCCAAAGGTGCTTTTTCTTTGAAGGCATTTCGCTTCTCATCCAGAAGCTTTTTCAGCTCTGAATGGATTCCATTCCCCCACCATCCAGTCAGAGCTGAAGAAGCTTCTTGGATGAGAAGTGAAATGTCTTCAAAGAAAAACCAGAAAGTCCAGTTGTCTCTTTAAAAAGCACGTTTGGGACAATTAGATCTATAAGGTTAGCCATCCTCTTGGCTTCACCTTTCAGATCTCCCAAACTGGAAATCAGCTGCTTCTGATCCCCACAGAACACCATTCCATAGGATCAGAGAGCCAGGTTTTTAGAAGAGCTGCTTTCCCTCTTGTTACTTATTACTTCTTCCAGCCTTGGCATCAGCTACCTGTAGAGAGCAAGGACAACCTGAGCTCTTTAAACTTGCTACAACTGCTACATTAAGCCCAAAGCAATGGCTGGCAGGGGGACGGGGCTGTCTGATGCAGCTAGAGTCTCCTTCCCACTTCATGGCACATCCCCTCTCTTCCATGGTGAGTTGGAGGGATTCTTCTGTCAAAGCCAAATCTCTGAGGATTGACTCAGAAGTCAGGTGAGTACAGGTGAGAGGCAAATTTGTAAATTCTGGACTCTCCCAGTGTCCCAAACAGAATAATCCTGGGAAATAGTGCCCAGTCATATCCACCCTACACTTCAAGTAGTGAGTCCCATCCTTGAAGTCTCCACACAGAGCACCAACTGTTTGATGAAGTGTACAGATTGTGCTCACACACAAAGTAGCCACAAATTAGGCCGTTTAAGAGGAAATGATATATTAATGTTAATATTGAAATTGATATTAATAGCTCATCCATCACTTCACTTTGAATTTAAATAAAATGAATTTCAATACTTTCCCCCAATGTTTTTGGTGCACATTTGTCACGGAAATTGGGGGGGGGGAATAAACCCTGTGGGTTTGCTCTCAGAAGCTATAAAAAGGGGGTCTTTTAAAAAATGTCAGCAAGGTACTGAAATCCCACCAAGATTTCCCAACTGTCATGCCGCTGTTCTGCTTTGTGAAAAGGTAGCAGTTTGACAATTTGTGAGCCCTTTTCCCAATAGCAGTGACCTTGGTTGCAGGTTGCTAGGGTGGCTGGGTTGGAGAAGCTGGAAAGCAATCAACGCTGCTTAGAAACAGGAAGGGGAAGCTGTACTGCTATGGAAAGGGAGGCGGGAGAAAATGCAGTGGGTGGTTTGACCCAGAAGACGGAAGATAGGAGAATCCTTGCCAATAGGAAAGCAGATTGCCTACAGGGGTTGCAAAGCTTCAGTGATTCCAAGGAAAACACCAGCCTTGCTGCTATCACTAATACAATGGAGCAGGCTTACTCAGTTCCCAAAATAGATGACGGTAAGAGCAATGGTGATGATTTGTTAGGTCTGCCCACTCCAGAAGACAGTATAGATTCACCACTGATTGCTAAGAGATATAGATGTATGTATGTGGAAGAATATTTTAAGTGACAACCTTCTCGGAAGTGAAATAAGCCATCCTTAAAATAATAATAATAATAATAATAATAATAAAAAGGAATTGTAATTTTGTAATTGGGAGCTGCCTTTTTGCCTCTCCTTTGTTTAAAAAGGATATTAACAAGCTGGAGCAAGAGGAGAGAAGGGCTACCAAGATTGTGAAAGGATTGGAAATCAAGTCCAAGAGGAATGGTTCTAGGAATATTTAGCTTGAGAAGTGACGTGATTGCGGTCTTCAAATACTTGAAGGACCATAGCATTGTAGAGGATTTAATTTCCGATTGTTCAGGAGGAAAAAACTAGAATCAATGGGATGAAACTTCAAGGATTTAGAGACAGATAAGATATTCCAAAGAATTTCTTGACAGTAAAACTGTCAATCAGTGGGATCTAATTGTTTCCCTTCAGTGAAGGTTTTCAATTAGAGGCTGGATAGTCATCTATCAAGGGTGGTGTAGTGAATCCTGCAATATTCCCTGGGAGTGGGAGGGTTAGCTTGATGTCCACTTAGGTCGCCTCCAACTCTATGGTTGTTTCACTCATGCAGCATATTGAAATTGCATTTTAAAGCAAATGCTAAGCATGTAGAACGGAGTGTCGGCCGGGGGGACGGATCCGGCCCACAGGGTGCTCAGAACTGGCCTGCAGGGCTTCCCTGGAAACAGCAAAGGACTGGCCCTCAGTGCGTCTGCCAGTGAAAACAAGCTCCCAAGCTCCATTTTCACTGTCAAAGGATTGCAGGAGGCCATCATAGCCAAAAACAGAGCTCAGGAGCCTTTTTTCGTTGACAAAGCACTCAGCCCACCACAGCCACCCCTAACACGAGTGACGTTGATCCGGCCACGTCCAGCCTGCTCCTCCCACACAACCCTGATACAGCCCTCAATGAAATCGAGTTTGACACCACTGCAGTAGAAGAAAAACAGGATATGTTACTTTGGCTTGAAACTAAATCCACATCCTAATGCTATTAAATCTCAGAGCAATGGTGTTTATATTTAGAATTTATATCCCTTTCCTTTTTGAAGAGAATAATATTTCCCCCTCAAACTAATGGTGCTTTTAACAAAATGGAAAAAAACAACATTTGGGCCAAAGTGAAAGTACTTCATTTTTAAAAAGAACATGGTAAGAATAGAATAAAAAAAATTACAAACTAAAAGTTCTGGATGCTTCAAAACAAAGGAAACTTCATAACATATTTTTTTTAACAGACAGGACAGTTTTCAGCAAGAGCTAATGATGACTCATGATGGATCAGACACTTTTGAAGAAATCAGGCAGGCACCTGAAGGTTTGTTCCACAACATTGAAAGAAATCTCAGCTAAGTGCTGATTTAGCTGGGAGGAAGCATCATTGAATATTCATTGAGGAGGAAATGTATAGGTAGTCCTCGACTTACAACCACAATGGAGCCCTTGAGCTGCTAAGTGAGACATTTGTTAACTGAGTTTTGCTCCATTTTACGGCCTTTCTTGCCAGTTGTTCACCGCAGTTGAAAGGTTAGTAACTCGGTTGTTAAGTGAATCTGGCTTCCCCATTGACTTTGCTTGTTAGAAGGTCGCAAAAGGTGAATCACATGACCCCAGGACACAGCAACGGTCATAAATATGAACCAAGCACCTGATTTTTGATCACATGATCATGACCATGCTGCAATGGTCATAAGTGCGAAAAATGATCATAAGTCACTTTTTCAGCACTGTTGTAACTTTAAACAGTCACTAAATGAACTGTTGTAAGTCGAGGAGTACCTGTAGTTAATCATAGAACCCAGGAATTATTTGCTTCATCAGCTGACATCCTTTCTCTTTCTCACCCAGGACCTCCCACCCCCTCTTCCTCCCTTCTTCTTCATACATAATCTCTCTGTCTCCTGTCTGTTTGCTCTTCCACCCCTCCCCACCTATCTGGAGGGAAAGGGGGGTTCTCTGGACTGTGATACTCACGGATGCTCCTCCCAAGAAGGGAATCTCTCCAGATACAAAGAATGAGGTATATACACTGGACAGGGTGCTGAGAATGATCCCAAAGCTAATGTGTATGAAGCCAGTCATGATCTGGATGGTCTGTGGGAACAATCAGGGTAATAACACTCGGCACTTGATGGATTAAATTCACGCATGCACACATGCATGCACTCACACACACACTCACACACACACACACACACCTTGAATGATTACACTGACTTCAAAGAGTTGGCACCAGAGGATCTCCTGCCCCAGATGGCTACCACCTATTTTATCTTAAAGCAGCTTTTCCCATCCTGGAGATTTGGAAATGTGTAGGAGTTCATTTCACCTCCCCAACTCATCACAGGCAACTCGTCACAGCCAATTTGCCACAGGACAACTCTCCATGGGATAAGAGTTATACTAATACCGAAGAAATAGTGGAATAGAATAATTAAAGAAAGGATGCCAGAGGATGGACAAAATGAAATGTGAATGACAAAAATTAAAATATTTTAAAAATTATTTTAAATAATTAAATTGAATAGTTGAACTGTCCTGCAATGAGTTGTCTTGTGACAAGTTGACCATGTCGAGCTGCTCCGAGGTGAGTTGGCATGGTTTGTTGGCCAATGCGGTGAGTTGTTCCATTCTGTCCCTCTTCTCCCACTCCGTTTAGCCAAACGTTTGGGAAATTGCTCTGGAGCTCTTTCCACTGATCAGGCACTTCTCTCTCTCCTCACCACTGCCCTAAATTTTATGTTTCAGATTATCAGCTTCTAAGTAAGAGCTCTTAAAGGTTATGAGAATAATTTATGACTGCTAGTGGAAAGAAATCCGGGGTTACTAAATCTGTTTAATTAACCATTCTTTTGACAACAACTAGTAGATATCCCCTCCAAAGTTAGCCCCAGTCCTATTGACTTCTGCAAATATCTTAAAATTTTTCAGCAAGCCTTGGCATCCCTTGGTAATGGGGACCCCCACAAGCTGGCTATACTATGTGTGAGGTTCTGGTGCGTTCTCCCAAGATCTGTGCTTAATTCTTTTTAACAATTACTTAAAACTATTTTAATTGTTCTCTTTGACTGGAGAAATGAGGCGGGATATAAATCAAAATAAATAAACAAACAAACAAACAAACAAACAAACAAATAAATAAATAAATAAATAGAGTAAAACTGTTTTAATTAATCTGAATGCTATTGCTATCCATGTTGTAAGCCGCCCAGAGTCCTTCGGGAGTTGGGCGGCATAAAAATGTAATAA
>JANHGC010004303.1:88267-99374 GCA_027560395.1 Boaedon fuliginosus | reverse complement strand
GGGATTCGATCTGACAACCTGCTGAACAAGTCAGCAGAGACTGCAGTGCTGCATTTAACCACTGCGCCACCGAGGTTCTAGAGTAACTGACAAGAACTTTATAAGATGCCTATCAGCAGGAAATTAGAGCAATACTTCTCTTTCAATATTTCTCTCCGGTATATATAGGCTTTGCCCTTCTGATCCTAGAAATAATATTTTGTCATCGTGACTACCATCCATATATACTTGCTTCTCCATATTGTTGTCTAATCTCCTTTTAGATCTGTCTGAATTGATGTCACTGCATATTGCATGGCGTACCAACACTCAGTTATGTGTCAAGTAAAACCTTTACTTTTATCTGTCTTAAATCTCCCACTAATCAATTTTGTTGGATAGCTCTGAGATCTAGGAAATTGAGAATGAGAGAAAAACTACATATTTTTGTTCACATTTTACAGATCACACAAATAAAATATACCTGTTTTGTCCACTTAATGGTATCTAAAGCAAGGTAGCAATAATCCTTCCAGAAATGAATGGATTAAAATAAGATTTGTTAAACCTGAATTGCTACATACCTCAAGTATCTAAATACTCAATCCCTTCACAAGCAAATTAGAAAAATGTTTTGTTGAATATTTGTTGACAGATTAAATAGTCAAGAATATAATCTTAAAGAGTGGCAGTGTGACGCCTCTTAATTGCTTATAAAAACCTTTCAAAATAAAGATCCATGTTTAAAAAAAGGCTGATACTTAATGTACTATGTTAAGAGTTATTTAAACAAAGAACAAAAATGAAACAAGCATTTTAATTCAAATGACTTCACACTCTGTCTTTGCAATTAAAATTTTGGGGTTTGTTTTTTTAATGAAAGTTGAATGTTGGTTTCTTGTATTGTGGCAATTCAGAAGCACAGAAGCACTAGATTTATACTGTTGGCACCAAATATACAAATATCTCCCCAAAATAAACAAATCATATCAATTCTACAATTGGATGATTATACGTATATCTCTGTTGTAAAGAGAAGGGTTAATACATCAACCCTTCATGCATGAATTTACTGCTGGATAAATGGAGTGACTGAACAGATAGATTGGAAGAGGCCTTTTTGTGTGATAGAGATAGTGTGGAAGGAAACCAAGTTATTAATCACTATGTCATGACAAATTAGACAAAAATGAGTGTACTAGGTGCAAGCTAAGCTAAAGTGTGTAGGAGAAATTTCATTGTGGAGGGGCAAAAATGAACAGTGAAAGAGGACATGTTTATAAAATGATTGCAACAAAACAAAAGAGATTAAAGACTGAACAAATATTCACAGTACTTGCCATTTTATTCTATACACAGCATATGTAAATCTGAAGGGATGATACATTCACTTTCTGATCCTTTTGAGGTGCAACTTCACCCAATTAGATTGATACTACTAATTTCTAATTAGTTGTGAAAAACACATCATGGTAATTACACTATAAAAAAAGAGAGAAAATAATTAAGAGTGTTTCTTCATTTTTTTATATTTTAGATCAAAGAATGCTCATTTCTCACCACAATTGAGTTTCGTTCAAATAAATCAGCCGGTATGAAATTCCAAATATCTATATTGTACAACACATATAGTGACATTAATTATTTTTTGCTTTGTGATCCATGTATGCAGAATTTACCTACCTAACATATTTTGTTAATCTCCCCCTCCTTCAAAGAAATAAAGACATGGAGATTATCCTATTGTATTATACAAACCATGCTGTATTTTGATATAAAAAACCTTTATAGAGTTTTGTGGCAAAGAAAAGAAACTTTTGAAGCTAAGTCTATCTTGTTACATCCAAAACTCAAGTTACCAACAAACAAATATTTTATTTATAATATGCTTCCCTGTGGGATGTAATACAGACACAATAAATTTTAGCGAATAAGAAATAATCAACAGCTAAAATCACACCAGAAGAATTAAATTAATATATGCCATAATATAGTTAAAATCCAGTAATAAATCTTAACCTACCTACTACCTAACTTTACTAAATTTACCTCAGTACAACTAGTATAAATTAAAAGGGGACCGTTCATTTTAAGAATGTTTATAAAGAGGAATCAGTGGTCTAAATGCCTAGGGCTATCCATGTAATTTAATTTCAGATCTCCATGTCTTTGCCATGTAACCAAAACTAATAGTATAATATCGTATTTTATTTGGTCTAGGATAGAGCAAGAAGCAGTTAAAAACAGTGGCTTTGAATTGGATTAGGTAAACTTTTTACAAAAATAGAAGAGTACAGTATTTAGCAAAGATCTTGGACATACAGGTGTAGTTCCCAACCAGAATTGGGTCTTGAATTTCTGTTATGAAGCAAAGCGGTTATTAAGTGAGTTGTGTCCAATTTTACAAGGCCATGGTTGTTAAATGATCACAGTAGTTGTTAAATGAATGAGGTGGTTGTTAAATGAATGGGGTGGTTGTTAATTGAATTCAGCTTCCCCCATTGACTTTGCTTGTTAGAAGTCATCTGGGAAGATCACAAATGGTAGACACATGACCATAGGATGCTGCAATTGGTGTAAATACATGCAGGTTGCCAAGCACCTGAATTTTGATCATGTGACTGTGGAAGTACTGCAATGATTATACATATGAGGACTGGTTGCTAGTCTCTTTTTCAGTGCTATTGTAACTTCAAATAATTAAATGAACGGTTGTAAGCCGAGGACTTTTGTACAAGTAGCCCTCGATTTATGATCATAATGGAGCCCAAAATTTATGTTGTTAAGTGAGACATTTGTTAAACGAATTTTGCTTCATTTTATGACCTTTCTTGTCCCAATTGTTAAGTGAATCACTGCAGTTGATAAGTTAGCAACTCGGCTGTTAAGTGAATCTCGTTTCCTCATTGCCTTTGCTTGTCAGAAGGTTACAAAATTTTATCACATGACCTTGGGACACAGCAATGGTCATAAATATGAACCAGTTGCCAAACATCTGAATTTTGATCATGTGATTATGGAGGTGCTGAAAAGATCATAACTGTGAAAAACGGTCATAAGTCACTGTTTTCAATGCCATCATAACTCTGAACTGTTACTATATTAACTATTGTAAGTCAAGGACTACCTTCTGTCAGCTATCTTATTGTCTGTAACAAATTGTCTCAAGCAGTTAAATCTGAAAACCTTTTTATTCAGAGTACAGAGAAGTAAAAACAAGGATAAATCTTGGCAAGGTTAGTGTCAAACAGAAAAGAAACAAGGGTCTGTTTATATGTATAACATTCAGTGACGTTCTTCAGCATGTCCCTTCAGTTTCGTCTTAAAGATATATCCTCCCATATTAATCACAATCCCATGATGTGTCAAGGACCTGACAGTGGCTCCTCCTACCAGGTGTCCACCTGTAAGATAAGAAAAAGAACATGTCACTAGGTAAGCACATTTGGTTTATCTGGGTATTGCTTATGGAAACGGTATTCAATCGGGCTGCCTGCACATCCAATGAAGGACCCAGGAATTCTCAACATCCATATACCCTTTCCAATGAACCAAATCTTGGAGGACACCATGTTGAATTTGTGAATCCATAATTCTATCCATCTAATAATGGTCATCCTTGACCAGACCTGGTCCTGCTATTTGTAAATCTACTTTGTCAGTCAATGCTGATTTATGTATCTTTCCCAACAATGGGGGTAACTTCAACTGTATGGTCACAGGGTTAATAATTTGTGAAACAAAAAAGGGCCTGAGATATTTTTTACAAGGAACTTTCAACTTAATGAATTTAGTGGACAAATATACTAATTGCCCCACATGTAATGGTGGATGGTCAGTTCTCTTCTTGTTCTCTTGCTCAGGTACAGCCCAAAACTCCAGTCCATGGACTACCCTAAAAGGAGAATATCCGAAACTAGCATGTACTGAGTTGTTACATGCTACGTCTGTGAAGGGTAAGAGATTGGACCAATCATTTTGTCAATGTGTGTATAACTATGAATATACCATTTAATCATTGCATTAATCCATTCATTGCCCCATTAGTACATGGATGATAACCCAAACTCAGCCCTTGAGAGGACCCAATTAAGTGCAAAAACTCCCACCAGAACCTGGTGGTGAATTGTACACTTCTATCCGAAATAATCCATTGGAGAACACCATGCAAGTGATATATATGATGGATGAACAACCATGCTAATCTCCAGGCAGATGGTAAGCATTTGCATGGAATAAAATGGGCTTGTTTGACTGACCATATTAGCATATAACCATTACTAAAACAATTATGAAATCCATGCCTATCTCAGTCCATGGCTCTTTTGGATGGGCAACTAATTGTAAAAGACCAAAAGGTTTCAAAGATTTGTGTTTTGTCTTTACACATGTTGTATACCAATTACAATATTCCTCTATCTCCTTACACATTTGGGGCCATCAAAACTTTCTATTAACCAAATGTAGTGTTTTGACATATCCAAAATGTCCAGCTGTTTTTACATCATGGCATTGTTTCAAAATCATCTGTCTACTGGACCATGGCACATATAATTTATTCTCCCGCCAAGCTAATCCATCTTGGAATGTCAACCACAACCCATCTGTCTTTAAAGCCTCTCATAGATTGTCTTTTAGCTGATTACATGAATGTTCCTCCCATGAGGTGTTACTAGATTGTGTTATTGGCATTGTTGGTTGTACTATATCTTCCTGTTTTGATTCGTATTGTGGCTATCTAGATAGAGCATCAGCCATAAAATTTAGACACCCCCTCCCGGTATATACTTTAACAAGAAATTAAAATGTTGAAAGAACTGGGCCCATGGGGCCTGTTTGGGTGACAAATGCCTTGTCTTTTGTAATGCTGCTAAATTCTGATGATCTGTCCAGATCTTGAAGGGTTGTTGACAACCCTTGAGGAAATGTTACCATGTGGTCAAAGCCCAATGGACCGCAAAAGCCTCTTTCTCCCAAATCTTCATTCTGTCTGAGTCAATTTCCACATGTATAAGTGTGTGGCTGTAAGGCAGTAGTTTCCTCATTGCTTTGTAGCAACACAGTCCCTACAGCCACATCGCTAGCATCAGCCTGAACTACAAATGGAAGATTTTATCAGCTCATTTTTCAGCTGCATAAAAACAGTCGGTGCCTCTTTCAGACTGAATGGCATTACTTTAAACTGGTAGCTGCCAAGTGGACAATTGAAAGACGTTTTCCATTCGTCCCCCACCTTTATCCAAATGTGATAGTACACCTCTTGGAGCTCCAAACGAGTGAATATCTGTCATATGATAATGTTGCTAGAAAGGAAGGATTTTAAAATCTATTTAAACCAAAACATGTAAAATAAAATTGTACAATTGTGGACAAAGTTGTTTGCTTAGATTTTTTTGCCTGAGAGAATGATGGAGGAGGAGAAGGAGGACAACCACTATTTCTGCCTCCTCTACAAAAAGCCATTTTTGCACTGAGTGTCTGTTAATATCAGAGTTCTAATAGCTCTTGCCTGAAAACTTTGATTGAACATCATAGCTTTTTTGTGAGAGACCTCAGATGGTTACTGACAGTTCTAGCAAACAGCTGTCCAAAGTATATTACTTAGTTTTCCACTATTACACACTAGTTTCATTTCCAAGCATGCGTGTATAATTAAAACACAAACAAACCTGTGCTTGGAGAGTATATAAAACAGCCACAGAAAGTATAGGGTGAACACAGAAATAATAAGTATAATTATTATAATGAATTGCTGATCCACAGATGGGAAGAAAAAGGCAATGAAACCTAATATAATAATTAGGATCAACATGTGGGTTGAGGAGTAGCAGGCAAAAGAGGGAAAAAATGAAATCTATTCAACTAAGTCTCCACAACCCAGATTAACAAAAGGAGGAACACTAAACAAAGCTTCACATGTGGGGACCAGACCAATTCTTGCATACAAAAATGGCATCCATAAGGAATAATATTTATTTGTCTAGATCACTATGTGAAATCTCAGGGAGGTTAAGATCAGAATCAAAATAAAAAATGGCTTTGAAATGAAAAATAAAATCTTTTAGGGAAAACTGGAGAGTTGGAAGTAAGAAGAGAAATCAGGGTGGACAAACAATTGCTTTTCACCAATTTCAACAAAGGTTCTAAACATTTGAGCTCAGTATGCTAGAACTAACAAAGGGTACATATGAGAATGTAATCAATAGATTATTTATGGCTCACTATTCTTCCATGAAAGGAAGAATAACTCATTTCCTCACCCAACCTTTCTACCCTGGCTTTTTCATTACCAAAACACAACATAATTAAGTTTGATTGTGAGTTTTGCTTTGTTTTGGTTTTGTTTCGTTTTTTGTTTTTGCACGGTGACTGCTCTTTTGGATCCCTCATAAACAAATCTGAGGAAATCACAAAATTTCAAGGAAATCAATATTTGGTTCTGGTCACATCAACTCCTACTTTGCTTAAGAAAACCACATGATTTTTTCCCCAGCCCAAACTGGTACAGCAACAACAACAGAGACTTAGCTGTTCTCTGAAAAAATATTCAGGAAGCATGTTTAGTAATAGCAATAGTGGCAGCAATTTTATTTATTTTATTTAGTGTCCACAACACCTATGCATACTACTACAACAATAGATATTGTAACTATCATCTATTGATAGCACTGCCATGGTTTAAGTGGAATCACCCAACCTCATAAAAGTCCTGTAAAATGTGAATTATAAGTGCTCTTTTAAACTTCAGGAAATCAAACTTCAGGAAAAGGTTCAATGTATTTGATTCCCAAATATAGGTACATGCAGTCAACATATGACCACAATTGAGCCCATAATTTCTGTCATTAAGTGAGGCATTTGTTAAGTGAGTCTTTCCCCATTTTATGACTTTTCTTGTCACAGTTGTTAAGTGTTAAATTGGCTGCACAATTGAATATAATGTTCAGGAACATGAAGCATAATAAAATTATCCAAATTATAATTATATATATGTACAGTACCTTAAATATCATCAACAACAATTTAAGTTCTTATTACTTATGGAGACCCAACTAACATTAAGACTGGTGGAAATGAGATATGCGACTAAGTAAATCTGGAACCACACAAAGTATAAGCGACTTCAGGAAAACCTGACAGTGAACAGTTACAGTAATATAGATGAAAAACCACTAAGACCTCAACTAGCTGCTTCATCACTTCCAAGTTTCAGATTATTATTTCTATTGGTTACACAGTCAGCCAGATGTTCAGACTGGATTTAATATCTTTATTCACCTCTTGAGTCTTTCCCAAGAACCTGGGATAGGCTTATTGTCTGCTGGTATTTAAGGTAACAACAAAAAAAATGTAAGCTATTCCCATTGCCGTTGACAGACAGAGACAGAGACTGTGTTTCTCAGAGCACTTTAACTTTTTCATTTTCTATTATTTTGTCTATTTTATGGTTCCACCAGTTCTTGCTTCCAGGCAAATGGTATTTGTTGCAGATATTCCAATGCACCATTGTTGCTACTTTGTCATTGTTGTTGTTTGTAGTCAGTCTATGCAATCTTTTTGTAGCAGCTAATTGTGTGGTCCACTGTTTTTTCAGCTTATTTGCAGGGACAGCACTTGCTCTCTGTTGTTGTCATCTCAATTCTCGCTTTGTATGCATTTGTTCTTAAGGCTTGGTATTGTGCAGCCAGAATTAACCCCTCTGTCTCTTCCTTCAACTTTTCTGCTCTTAACCATTGCCATGTCTTGTAGTTTTTGCCTACCATTTTGTTTGTTTGTCTGCAATACTTTGCCATGTAATACTTTGCTTATCCATAGTATTTCTTTGTTTAGTCCTATAAGCCAGTTTGGTCTCTCTGGTGTTTAGTAAGGCTTCATGAGATACTTAGCTTCAGTGATCTTCTTCACCATCCTTTAGCTATTTTTCCAATGGCCTTTTTCATTCTTCAACTGTTTGGTGTACTTGCAACATTCCAAGCTCACCCATTTTTCTTAATAAGTCTGTCAACATTGCTGGATGGATGAAGGCCATGATTCATTATCACAAATTTTCTGGTCATTGTATCCAGGGCTTTTAGTTCCACTTGAGCCCAGTCCATTTTTTTGGCTGTGTATCCAAGTATTAAAATTGCCCAGATGTTAATTGCCTTGATGGTAATTCCATCGAATTTGGACTTTAAGATCTTTTTTCACTGTAGTGATGGATTCATTTCTAACCTTCTTCTTGTCTTCAGTGTGTTTGATGTTGTCAATTTGAAGGATGCCCAAATATTTGTAATGAACGTCTTCATACAAAGTGAATAGAAATGTCTAAGACTACAAAATGCACATAGATAAAATTAAGTTGCGTGGAAATATTTATTTTATTAAACTTTTATTGCTGCCCATTCATTAATTTTTTATGCTGCCCTTCTCACCTGAATAGGTGAGGTGACTCTGAATAAAAATAAAAATTTAATAGAAATATAAATTAATTAATTTTAAACTTATTTCTGAGAACACAAACGCTTTCATATAACTTTTAAAAATTCAGTGAGATATGACTGAAAGCAACCATGACCTTAAAGTCAAGAAAGACAAGTATGCTTAATGATTAAGGAAGTCAAATGCTGCTGATTGTTCCAACAGCACCAGTTCTGAGGAAAGGTTGTTAGCCTTGGTCACAGGAAAATTATTAACAAGTGGAGTCAGGCCTATCTCTGTAGAACAATCTATGTGGAACCATAATTGGACTATGTTAGTGAAATAATTTGCTGAAAAATCAGGGAAAAATTAAGAAGGACTTATTCAATAATTCTGCCAAAAGTATAAGAAAAGGCACTAGTCAAACTGAAATATCGAAAGGAGATTTTTTTTTTAAAGACACAGAGAGAGAGAGATTGGAAGGGATGACTTTTTCATAGAGATTAGAAAAATGCCTACTATAAAAGATTGACTAACCAGTCTGGTTAACAGGGGTAGAAAAGAGGGAAGAAGAGATGCATAAAACAAAGAAGGCAAGGAATCTGACACAAAATATAAGGAAAACATTTTAGCTTTCACTAATTCTGTAACTAGAGAAAATGAGAAAAACAAACAAGTGAAACATTATTAGAAACTATATTATATTGGACAGAAATACAAACACTTATGGAAACTGTAATAGAACAACCTATTAAATTAAAACCCGTACCATTTCTATTAGAATGTTACTATGAAATTTAAAGCTAGAGATAATGTACTTAGTTTTACATATATTAACAGCAGCAAGGATAAGCTACACCCAACTATGGAAAACGGAAAGAACTCCATCAGAATCTCAAAGGATAAGCAAAATATTACACTGCAGAAGTGGACAGATTATCATTAAAAATAAGGGGAAAGAAGATTCAAAATATTACAAAACGTGGAAGAGGTTTTATAATTGGCTAAGAGGAAAATATGGAGATCAGGGATCTACAAGAAGTTAAAAATTATTGGATGCATATTACAAGAAGGAAAATACAATGTTAATAAAGCATAAATATATGCAAATGGAACGTGTATATATATGTAAATAAAAATATACATGTATTATGGTTACAGCAAAATATTAAACAATCACTGAAAGCTTGCAATCTTGACTGTAAAAATAGAATTTTATATGTTCTTTTTTTTCTTTTTTTTTTCTTTTCTTGTTCTGTTTTGTTCCTTCTTTTTGGTTTCTTTTTTTGTATTTTAAACAAACAATAAAGTTTATTTTATTTTTTTAAAGAAACTATATTATAGACATAATAGAGACAATGCTAGTCCCCTGCATAAGAAATGAAACCTGGATCATTTCAGTGTGTGTCTGTGGGTGGGTGTTTGTCCCCATATGAGTGTATGTATGCATGTATATAAATTATCTTGGCAATGGGTAAGAGCAAATATTAACATCCTTAGATCAAAGGAAATTAACCATGAATAAATCTTACTTCCAAAATTAGACAAGGTATCCAACATACTGATCATCTCCAAGTACCAACAACAGAATGTCCAGTTCTACCAATGGCAAAAGCCACAAAGAAGCTGATCATTAGAGCCAGATCTATGATATATAATTACAATTAAACAATGTAAAAGAAAATTCAGTTCAAGAACTAAAGACTCAAAAGAAAACGAATAACTGCTGCAGATTGTAGGCACAAGCTTACAGAACTTAGATAGTAGAGTCAGGCCACAGAAAATTCAGTTCAAGAACTAAAGATTCAAAAGAAAACGAATAACTGATGCAGATTGTAGCACAAGCTTACAGAACTTAGACAGTAGAGTCAGGCCATTACTCCAGGCTGAAAGTGTAAGAACCTGCCCTAACTGAAATCCATTTTCAGAAAAGGTGGCTGCAGACACTATATTATCATAGCATAACCAAGTTTCAGTATTGGCACCAAATAAAATAGATTGGTCAGTTAAATAGTCTAAAATCTGAGCCTTCTTTAATAATTGAGAGGGCATTCCGCCACAAACAATCAGAAGCAATGGCATCAGATAATTCAGAGTGAATTGTAAATGGTATTAAATCATCCACGGTGGTTTAGAAGAGCTTACCAGCCCCTATAGGGCTTGTTGCCAGCAATAGATTATTTTTCTCTATGCAAGCTGAACTTTTCCAAAAAGCAGTAAACAGTAATTTATTTATTAGATTTATATCCTGCCTCTGTTCCCCAATCAGGGGAACTCGAGGCGGCATACAACAAGATAAAAACATATGCATACAATGTAAAATCAAAAAATCTCATTCATGTCATCCAGACATACAGGAGGGAAGAACAGATCTCAATCTCATGCTTTCAATTCCATGCTTTCCGACAAAGCCAGGTCTTAATGGCTTTGCGGAATGTGGGCAGATTGGGGATGGTTCTAATCTCCGCAGGGAGCGTATTCTACAGGGACAGTGCCGCCACAGAGAAGGCCCTAGCCCGTGGGCCTGCCAGCCAACACTGTCTGGCTGACGGAATCCGGAGCAAGCCCTCCTTGTGGGATCTAACCAGCACTGGGAGGCATAGGGTAGGAGCAGGCGGTCTCGAAGGTATCCCGCTCCTAAGCCATGAAGGGCTTTTTTTTTTTTTTATTAAAGAGTTTTACAACAAGAAGGGGAAAAAAAACCAATTTCCCCCCCTTTTCCCCCCCT
>JANHGC010004303.1:51787-63184 GCA_027560395.1 Boaedon fuliginosus | reverse complement strand
ACTTTTCTTGCAACAGTTGTTAAGTGAATCATTGCAGTTGCTAAGTGAATCTGGCTTCCCCATTGACTTTGCTTGTCAGAAGGTCACAGAAGTGGATCACGTGACCCTGGAATGGTGCAACCTTAAAAATCATGGTGCAACCTTCATTAGCCGCCTTGAGTTCCCCTTGACCGGGGAAGTGAGGCGGGGTATAAATTTAATAAAATAAAATAAATAAATACATAAAATAAATATGAATCAGTTGCCAAGCATCTGAATTTTGATCATGGGGATGCTGCAATGGTCGTTAACTCTGAAAAATGTCATGTCACTTTTTTCAATGCCACTGTAACTTTGAACTTTGAAACATTCTTGTTTCTTCTTCAGTACATTCTCTTTTGAAGTCTGCGTTTAATAGTATAGCAATAGAGAAGGAAAAGCTGAAACAGATGGTAACAGAACATGATTTCGCAGGACACAACACACAGATGATGCGTCTGCGACAATCACTTTCTCAGGTAAGGTTATATGAAAATGAAAATGTTGACTTTGGAAATAACTATAATTTGGGGGCAGGGAGGGTTTCTAATTACACATGACACGTAGCAACTTTCTAATAGATAATAGAATACAAAGTAGTATGAGCAGTAATTTCCATTATTTTTTATGCTTCCATGCAACATTATAAAAAAGAATGCCTGTGATTTCTTTTCCTTCCAAGTGTTTTCAATCTACAGTATAAGATTAATCAATTTAATATTGCTTCTGCTGGAAAACATACTGATACTAACATTAGACTTTATACTGATTTTTAATTTTGTTTTTCTACTACCTAGAGTTCCACTTGAAGCATTTCTTTAACCTCCTTTTTTCTTATCCACATGTATATAAGTTGTAAAGGGAGCTATGTAGAAGTGTTAATGTAATAGACACTGTTTCCTAAAGGTAAAGGTAAAAATTCCCCTCGCACATACGTGCTAGTCGGTTCCCGACTCTAGGGGGTGGTGCTCATCTCCATTTCAAAGCCAAAGAGCCAGCATTGTCCGAAGACGTCTCCATGGTCATGTGGCCGGCATGACTATACACTGAAGGCGCACGGAATGCTGTTACTTCCCACCAAAGGTGGTCCCTATTTTTCTACTTGCCTTTTTACATGCTTTTGAACTGCTAGGTTGGCAGAAGCTGGGACAAGTAATGGGAGCTCACTCCATTACACAGTACCACCAAACTGGCAACATTTCTGATCAACAAGCTCAGCATCTTACCCAGATATATGTATGTAAGTACTTTCAGTTGCTTAAATTTGCTAGGGAAATTACAGGTAATATTGAAATCTCTCTGGTTATTCTTCTTTGAGAACTAGGGATGGGAAATACTATGCCACAGCTGGGGAGTGTGGGTGGTGAAATAGCACTTCTCAAGTTACCAGTAATCAACAGATTTATTTTTTATAAGTTGTGAAATGGGATATAGGAGGGGAGCAATTGCATGCCATTTAAAGAAATTGGGCACAACATAGCCCAGTCTACTTTGCTTATCAAAGAAAAGGACATGTGGCTTTCATCACTAGATTCAGGTACCTACAAAGAGGAAGATGTTTTCATTAGAAATACTTTAGTCTACAAGTACCTGTTGCTTAACCTTCACAACTCCGTCACTAAGCGATGTGGTTGTTAAGTGATATGTTGCTTTATATCTCTGTTAAATGATATCCCAGTTGGCATAATTAACCCCCCTTGGTCATTAGGTAAGACCTACCCAGATCCAAACCATTACCAAACTACTCCCTTCCACCAATGAGCCTTTGTTCCTTCCAATGTCAGGGGTTGTTTCCTCTTTAATTCCCCCCACTTGTCTATTTTTCCCCATCTCTGCTCTCCTATACATGTTGATCCTCTTTAGTGCCAGTGGTACTGGGGCTGAAATAGAAGCCCAGGGCCTTCAGCAGTCTCAGCCTATCACCACCTGTGGGCCTCTTTTTCAGCCCCAGTACCCACACCATGCCACCATCCCAGCTGAGGAGTACCATTTCAAGTCTCACATCATAACCAGATTTCCCAGCATTACGGTACAAAGCCCAAGCTGTCTCAGTCACAGATTGCTCTAGCACCAATGTGAAAAGCCCCAGCCACCCCCTATGCAGCTATTCCTGACCCCCTGCACTACACCTTGCATTTTTCCACCTTGCACTCCATCTTACACTCCCGTTGTCCCCAGTTGACCTTTACCATCTTCTTCCTCCCACAGCTGATGAAGCACTCCCTGTCTGGTGCTTTGCAGTGCAACAATAGCCATGAACAGGCCTCAGGATGTTTTGGGAGGGTCCACACACTTTCATTATTATGGTTGGTCACACCATCAGCCGGAGGTTTATACTGGATTTAACATTTTTATTTACCAATCAAGTCCTTCCCATGGATCTGGAATAGCCAGATGTTGTTTAATGGTGTTAAAGGTATCATTGCAGGATGTAAGCTGTTCCAAGTAAAGCTGCTTTTTATTATGGTTGGTTGTACAGTCAGCCAGATGTTTAGACTGGATTTGGCATTCTTATCCACAAATCAAGTCCTTCTGAAGAACCTGGGATAGGCAAATATAAATGTTTGCAATTCAGTGCTTCTTGTTGTTAAATATGAATTCAAGTACTGTGCCATAAATGCAAAGAGAAAACTTTAAGGCAGCAACAGGCAGTAACAGGCAGTCTATGATTCTCCAGAAGTCACAGCTCACAATATCCCTTGTCATTGGCTATTGAAACTTTGGGAATTGCTTCTCCCTATTCTTTTAATGGATTGGTTCTTGTGGTCAGCATCTGGATATTCACAACACTAACAAAGATTATTCCTCTGAAGGCCAGGTCAAGATATTATTGTAAAGGTCTGCTTGTGTTATTTTTTTTTTACTCAAAAGTAACTCTGGAAAACTTAATTTAGTTCAGAATTGACATGCAGTTAGGAGGATTTTAATCCTATAGGATCTTTACTTACAATCCCAGACTGGAGCATAGCAAATACCCAAGGACTACCACATCCCCATTTTGATGTGAATTATTATTTTAAATAAAAATAACATTCATGTTTTCCTGCTTTCTAGTAGTGTGGTACAGTTGTTAAGGCATTGGACTAGAGAAGGAAGATTCAAGTTGAAGTCTGCACTCAGGCATGGAAGATCACAGGTAGTCCAACCTTCATACAGACTTGTGTTGTGGGGAAAAATAAAAGGAGGGAACACTATGTATGAAACATATCCACTAAAACAGAATATTAATACAACAGTAAATAAGTTGTCGGTATTTACATGTGGAGATACCTGGTTTAGAAATATATGTACCCTTTGGCATTATAATCAAAGCAGTTTCCCCTTTCTTTGCTTCATTTTTTTTAAACAAACACAATCCTCATAGTGACAGTAACAGAGTTGAAAGTGACAATAAAATGGCTGGTAATAAGTATTTCATATCACTGAATTTTTATCTGACTTTTTTTTTTTGCGGTGAGAACAGTCAAAAGTGAGCTAACGGGGGATGGATTTCCCCATGTTAATAGAGAAACATGATTTCTCATCAGGTATGAGCTGTGGTGTTTTAAAAATTAATCCTTGACTCCACCTAATACCAAAACTATGGAGGAAACAGACAAAGAAACCAGAATTCTTGAAATCCCATTCTTGTGGCTTGACTAGACTTCCTCCTGTGTTTTGGCACACTGCACGAACAGATTGTTTATCTACACGGCCATTCTTGTTACTTATGTAAACAAGGATATTTTCATAAATTTGTAGAAATGCTAATAAGCATCAGCAGCTTTTCGTGCTTGGAACGGCTTGAAGGTTGCGAGCAATGTTGATTCAAGGCCAGGGAAACCAGGGGCTGAGAGAGCCAAAAGCAGTTAGCAATCAGTAATGGATTATCATGGAGCAGTAAATAATTAAAGAGAATTTCAACAAATTCAGAAAGACATACAGAGCATTCGAACTGCTAACAGATGAGAGACAGCTGAACACAGACAAATGAATTGTAATTATGACTTTGACAAGCTCTTAAGGCATATGACTTACTCTTTGTTCCTGATAAGACATGACGTTTTTTAAAAAACAAAGCAAAATAAAAATCAGAAGGTAAGCTATTTTTCACCACTAATGAATGATGTGAATAGAATGGGATTTAAAACAAGACAAACTAGTATATTTAACAATAGCCCAGTTGTAAGGGGTTATAAGCTTCATGAAATATGAATATTGAGAGAATGATAACAAAGGAATATTGTTCAACTAGATATTTTTGTTCCTTTAAAAAAAAAACATCCCTGAAGCTTTGCAACATGACCCATGACCAAAAATTAGAGTATATTCAAATAGATATCCACTTGATTGAAATGTTGTTAATTTAAGTTTTTATAGCAGAAACAAGATGAATTCTTGTTTCTATCAGAGACCATCACTTTAGCGATTTCAAATAGCATTGCTGAGATGATTTCTCACATAAGGTCATTTATCTTTTCAATAAATAATTTTAACTCCTTTTTAGAGAGTCAGTTTGATGTAGTGGTTAAGGCTTCAGGTTAGAAACCAGGACATTGTGAGTTCTAGTTCCATCTTAGGCACAAAGCCAGCTGGCTTTGTCTAAACACTCTCTCTCAGCCCTAGAAAGGAGGCAATGGCAAACCATTTCTGAAAAACCTTACCAAAAATATTGCTGAGACTTGTCCAGGCAATCACCAGGAGTAAAAAAAAAATATCTGAGGTTACCAAAAACCTTTTTAAAAAAGTATACCTCTGAAATTGATAATTATATAATGAGTATAGTATGAAATTCATAGTAGACTTTGCTCATAGAATCCCTCCCCCTCAACTTATTTAGTGTTGTATTACTATGCAATGTTGAATGGAAAATATCAAAGTTGAGATTTTCAAGAATAACAATTGCTGGGCAAAACAAAGGCTAAGGGTGTGGATTTGAGCTTGTAAAGGGCTCACTAAACTGACAAAGTTTAAATGTCATAAAGACTTAGCGATAATGGTATATTTATCCGGTCAGGTCTTTCTACTATTTACTGATAGATCCTGAATTGCTGCAGAAATGGTGCAACAATGAGCACAGCATCAGTCCAAGTGATCAGTGAGGGATATGACCTACATACTTTAGTTTAGAAATCTGATTAAACAGCCACGCATATTACTGAAGTCACCCTCCCAAAAACACCCAAGGGAAAATAACCTATGTGAGCTCTTGATACTAGAGACAATATCCCTAAGTTGGTTGATTCTTAATACTAACCACAGGATTCAAAAGGAACACTGTTGTATGATTCAACATTGTACATTAAAAGTCTAAATCCTTGGATGTTTAGAGGCCAGTGTCTGTCAACAGTCTCTTTCAAGCCCTCAGAGAAAAACCCTGCTGAAATATCTTAGTAGCTGTTTCTCTGTTTAAAGCACACAAAGGAAGGAATAACTTATGAAATAATAGACTCAACAGGACCAGACATTTTGATGGCAAACCAGTCTAAGATGACAGTATATGTGTTTTACAGTATATGTGTTCTGAACACACAGAAACACACCGTGCATGACTATATCACAAGTCTCAATAATAAAGGAATGTTTATATACTGCAGCTCTCATGCTTAGTTCAGTTATAGTTTGGGTACCAAGTTACCCTGAGGACTGTTTTTTCCCAAGTGGAATCAGGCCAACCAACTTGATCTTGTTGAAAAAAGTAGTTGATGGTACCCTAGTTTTGGGAAGGGAGTGGTGAAGCTCTGAGAACTGCCTTTCTGTAGTGCTGCTGGTGTCCCATCTGGCCCTCTGGAGTAGCCTCCACCTTTTCGAGCTGAGGTTAGTCCCAGCCTTACTGCCTTTTGGAACCTTCCAGGGCCAACTCAAAATGGAGCTCTTCTGGAGAGCACTTGGTCCTACTTCTTGCTTTAGGATTTTGACGTTTTGTATGTTTTGTAAGATTTTCATTAATTTAATCTGACTGTGGATGTTTCAGGGCATTCTTCTGAAATGGCTGAAAATCCTGCAGGATTCCGACAGGGTAGGGAAAGCAAGCAAACAAACAAGCCTGGTAATACCGTCTGGGTGATGTGGGTTGCTTTGGTTATTGTTGTTTGTACCATCTTTTGCTATTTTCTAATCTTTGCTTTTATCATTTTATCATTTTATTTTTTAATGTGTTTTTATCTGTGAACTGCCGGTGGGTTTTCTTTTTTTTAATAGTAAATAGAAACAGAAAAGGGCCTACCTGAAACATCCACTGTCAGTTAGTATACACTAGCAATGGGGAATCTGTGCCACTTCAGACCTTTTGGGTGAAGAGAGGCGGGGTATAAATTGAATAAATTTATTTATTTAATTTATTTATTGCCTGAACTATGATTTTTAATGCCCTTCTCCATTCTTCTTCCTGACTGGAGCGGTAGAACTTGTGGCTCAGGCATATCTGTAAATACAGTCTATGGAAATATACTTTTCCTTGTGGCATTTAGAAAACATTTAGCTACTCTAGGTATATGTTTTGATTTTGTTGAAAACAAACTCTTATGTGCCTATATCTGAGTGCTTCAGGATTCAAACTGAAACAAATGGGCTTTGATATGTGCTTTGTACTTGTTGACCTGAATTAGGGATTGTTTTCGGTGTTTTCCAATGATTCATTATATCACATAATATCCAGTGATGTGGCCTACAGAAACTTAGATGAACAAGACATAGCTACTTAGCTACATTCCATTCTGCCAGCCATGTTTCTTGGGTTAATAAAGACAAACCTGAGTAAAAAGAAAAAAATGGAGAATGTAATTTGTTTTAGTCTATCCTGATCTTGTTTAAGCTAACCCTAAGCTTTCAAGCTTTTAGGAAGATTTTGCAAGTGTGTTTACACGTTAGATGCCCCCTTTCACCCTCTCAAAAAGCTAATAAAATCCACAGTCTTTCACAATCCTCATAAAAATTGGGGAATGACAGCATGAAAAAGGAATGATTCATTTCAATGTTGAAATATTCTCCAATAACATCAACAGGAAAGCTGAGAGGTTTTTTTACCTTTGAATTGTGCTTTCCTGCTGCCATATATAGTTCACATGTCATTAAATTAACTCTCTCTCATCTTTCTGTTTAACCATCAAAGCTAAAATAAAACAATGAATTAACCAAGACTCTCTTCCCATACTAATTGGGGAAGATTGGTATGTTACAGCTTATTGCTTATTCTATTCAGCATGGCGTCAAACTCTTATATTTATTCACAGTAGCAGCACAAGATTAATTGCCAAAATATGTAATTGGTGCCTCAAATGCCAAGGACTGATCTAGGCTGAAGGTTGGGCTAAAGCTTTTCCTTAAAAAATTATGTTCACTTAAATTGACACCATTCCCAATATGGACTATCCATATTGCCAGATGACCAAAAAAATAAATAAAAGACTCATGGAGTTGGCAGAGTCCTCAAAAGTCATCTAGTCCAATTCCTTGCTCCATGCAGAACCCATTAAAGCATTTTGAACAGATAGTCTGTTTGAAGCCCTCCAGTCAAGAGAATGTACCACTTGACAAGGTAGTTTATACCACTGGTTGACATCTCTTATATCCCCAGAGGATTCTTCCTAATATTTAATCTGTATCTACCTTCCTTAGTTGTAGTCCACTAATTGTGTGCCTGCCTTGCAGGGTAATAGGGGACAAGGATATTTCCTACTCTTTAAAGATCTGAAGACTGCTGTGGTATCTACCGTCCCTCTTAACTTCTGCTGGCTAACCTAACATATCTTTATATTCATTCTTCATAGAGGTTGTTTACACTCCTCTCACCATTTTGGTAGCCACCATCTGGAAACAGTTGATCAATGGCTTTTTAAGGCTTCAGTAACCAGAATTGGACACAAGTAGAACCTGACCAGGGCAGATTAGAAACTGACAATTACTCCCTTTGATCTGGACTTTATGATTCTGTTAACATCTCTTAAAATAACACACGCTTTTTAAGCATCTGCCATTACACTGTTGGCTCTTGTTCAATTTGTGATTAACAAAGACACCCAGATTATTTTCACATGTGTACTGACAAATCAAATCTCACCCATCCTTTACTTTTATCTTACATTATTTTTCTGTTTAGATACAGGATTTCACATTTCTTCCTGTTAAATTTAATCCTGTTCATTTTGGCCCATCACTCAAACCTCCTTGACTCTTTTTTGATCTTTTCTTTCTTTTGTAAAGTATTACACAATCCTCACTGTGTCTTCTTCAAATTTCTTCATTATTGCTCTTTTAAGTAATTGATAAAAATGTGGAACAGGATCAGGCACTGGGGCACTTCATTCAAAACCAGTGTCCAGTCTGTTAGTTATAAGTACTCTTAGAGTTGTCCAGTCAATTTTCTAACACTTGTATTAACTAAGTCATATTTTACACTTTTATTAATGAGGAAACATGAGAGGCTTTTAATGAATTTAGCTCAGTTCAAAATGTCCCTAAAGTGAAATTCGTGAAATACAAATATCATGTTTATCACAAACCTTATGGGTTTTATTGTTTTCACTAAAAAGCTAGAATTATAGGAATTAGATTTATTCATATGCTGCATAAGTCAAGAATTCATAGCATTCCATCCAGCAGTTACATAATCATATCATTATACTCATGTCCTGAATATTTTGTAAAAAATCATATCCATACAGAAAATAGATACCATCTGCTCTGTAAATATTGGTTAGTGTTATTTTGCACAGCGAGAGAGAGAAAGAGAATATGTGTGTATATATAATAACTGACCTTTTCATAAAATAATCACTTTATTTAGACTGATGCAGTTACAGCTGAACAGTGCCAACATAAAAGTTATTCAAGAACCATTGCATTATGGCTTTTCCACTGTGTTAAACCTTATTCCCTTGTATTTATGGTTATGATTGCATAACTAAGAACATAAGGCTTGTACAATGACTGTAATGAACAGAAGAGCTCTTCCCAAAGATAAAGCCACTGCTAGATTCAACAGTTGAGCAATATACTCAATTATACTATAGTGTATTTGATTTCAATGTGAACAGTTATTGCAGTTTGTGGTTTAATGTATTGTGCTTATGTTTTATCTAATAAGTAAACAACAGTTAACATAAACAACATGTTAAACAAATCCAGCTTGCTGTTTTGACTCTATTTGTTGAAAGCCAGCTGGGAAGGCCACAAATTGTGATTGCATGACTCTGAGATGCTGCAACCTTTGTAAATACATGTTGGTTGCTGAGTGTTCAATTTAAAGTGAGGACTGGTCATAAATTGCTATTTTTAGTGCCATTGTAACTTTGAGTGGTTGCTCAATGAATGGTTGTAAGTTGAAGACTACCTGTAGAAGCCATCTTTATTTTTGAAATGTATCTATTATAGTTTTGCTATAGACTTGTTCTAGTGAAGGTGCTTGATCACTCAGAAGTGAGTTATGATATCAAAAGTTGATTTAGAAAGCCTTGCAGTTCAACAATGACAAATGTGCTGCCCTAAATAATAGGCTTTTATATGCTGTACTGGATCCTTGGCAGCTTAATCAGCAAAGGTTAGTTAATATTTCCCAGTATGCAAAAGATTGGCATAAGACAGTGGTAAAAATAACTTCAGAATACAGTTAGTATTGTGTCATTAAGAGGGAATAATAGGATGGGAAGAGTACATAGTGAGTATGGCCCTTTTGTGGCTGTATTAGTGTAAGAGTGAGAAAGAGAGAGAAAGAGAGACAGACAGACAGAGACAGAGACAGAGTGCACAAGCAAGAAAAATCTCTTTCTCTCTCTCTCTCTCTCTCTCTCTCTCTGTAGATATGTATGTAAGATGCCAGATCATCTATCTTGAAAACATTTGAAACAATATCCAAAACATTAATGAAAGTTGAAATGGTAGTGTATACAATTCTTGAAGGTAGGAGGGAAGAAATGAAAAAAACTTTGGATGTCATGGACAACATTGTCTCACCCTACAATATTTTCTTAAGTATTCTACTTCCTTATTCTTTTTGTAAGCTGCCTTTAATAACTGAAATTGAGTGAGTGGCCATATAATTTCTATACATAGGTTGTTAGGTAGGTAGGGTAGGAAGGAAGGAAGGAAAGGAGGAAGCAAGCAAGCAAGCAAGGCTGATTGGATACAAAACTATTTTTTCTGAGATGATATTGCTGAATTTTGGACTCTTCTAGGAAATCCTATCAGTTTATAAGAGTTGTTTTTTTAACTGTCTTTCAGAACATATTATACTATAAAATTGACTTCCAATCAAAGAAGAACCAGAGGCAACATGCCACAGAAAATACTGGTTGACTATTCCTACTGCTACTCTGTACAGATTGCAGCTTTTTATCTATTCCAAATTTGTTTCTGTTTTCCTTAATTTCAATTGAAGCTATTTTGTATTGTTTCTGATTTCCAAGCAAATGATTACATGTCTGAAATTTGCTAAAAGAAAGCAAAACTTTTTGGATTAGTTCATGTAAATATCAATAATACTTTAAATTAACTAGTTATCAGTCTTAGAGACTATGACTGCTACCCTAATGAACCAATTTGGAAGTCATCATCATCTTAAGAAATTGTTCAGAGTATTTAAACATCTAACTTACAATTATCCATTGTGGAAGCTAATAGACTTTGGCAGAAGTAATATGCCCACTCTTTTAATTAGAAAAGTTTCTTTCCGGCTTTCAATAGGAATACAGCTAGAAACATGCAGGTTAATTTTCTTAACACTAAAACTTGTTGAAATTTCATTAGGAACTAGGTGTTTATTACATAAAATAAAATGAGAACCAAAAAGCCTTCCATTAAAATGAGAATGATCCACCAGTGGAATTTTTAAATTCTGCTCATTTGAAAAGCAGAAATTTAGGTCCCTGCTTAGCTAAAATTAGAGATGGGTTAATGTAATGTATAACTGAATAAGCTTGTATCATCAACAAATGTTTATTGAGTGTGTGTGTGTGTGTGTGTGTGTATTCCTCAACTTACAATTCATTTAGTGACTGTTCAGTTACAATGGCACTGAAAAAAGTGACTGTTGCAGCATCCCCAATGGTCACGTGATCAAAATTCAAATGGTTGGGAACTGGTTCATATATTTATGACGGTCTTATTGCATCTGCAGATAGCCGCCCGGCCACCCTGTTTAGGGTGACTAGCTCCCTGTTAAGACCTGGGGATGTGGAGGAACCCTTGGAGGGGAGAGCCGAGGAATTTGTTCAGCATCTGTCAGATAAAATCGCTCAGATTCGGTTGGACCTGGACTCTGGTTGGGCAGAGTCCACTGAGGTGGTAGAGGCAGGTCTTAGTCCAGTTATTTGGGAGGAGTTTGTGCCTGTTGGCCCTGATGATGTGGACAGGGTTATGGGGACAGTGAATGCCACTACCTGTTTGTTGGACCCATGTCCCTCC
>JANHGC010004303.1:41366-51687 GCA_027560395.1 Boaedon fuliginosus | reverse complement strand
TTTCTCATTAGCATTTGGAACATATAGAGATTATACTTCTCCTCCAGTATTCATATTTGCAAACTGAAGAATTAAGAGAAACTGAGTGTGACATAGCCACATTCAGACTGTATAAGAATTAGCAGCTGATGTACTATATAATAGTTTCCCATGAGAAAGAATAAGGACATGTGAAATATCCATCAACTAGGACTAGACTTCAACATCTGGCAAATCCCAAACTAAAGCAAGCATGGACAATTTTGGGCAAACTTGAATTCTCTTGAGGTAGAGTGAATGGTTCCAAGCTATCCTGAATTGATTCAAAAACCTTCACCAAACCTCGTTGTTTTTCTTTTCTGTTCAGGAAGAAGGAAGTCTGGTAGATTCAGAGACCAAGAGATCCATTTGCAAATCAGAATAACTCTTTTAATCAGATCACCATCAATTGTTCCCAATGCAGTATCTTGGGAGTGAGGGAGAGGTCTTGGTAGGGAACAGCCTAGTTTTATTATTTATTCCATGGATTATTTCCCAGCAATAAATGTATGGCAATCCACCACCATAAGGCTGTATTAACTGAGCTATTTTAATAATTTTTGATAATCAACTCTATCACATTAAAGAAGAGGGATCATTATTCTTCATAGAATCATAAAAGGGACTTCTAGATGGGACCTTGGAGGTCTTCTAGTCCAACCCTGCACCTTGACTTCATCCCATCTTTTTGCAGAAAACCTCTTACCTTTCTGCAATTTATCATAAATAGTCCTTTGCCTTTATAATTTTCATGACATTGTGTCTAGAACAAAATTTATGGATGATTTTTATTAACATTTTAAATCAACTTTTAAACTACTGTAAGTTGAAAATTCCAGAAGAAAACTTTACAATATTAGATTGTAGAAATTCTACAATCTATAAATTGCATTCTTTTTAGTGAAAACCAAAACAAAACTAAGTTATGGTTCCTCTAGCAACCATATTCTAAAGAAAGAACTGAAAATAACCTGTTTTCTGTAAAAATCTGTATATTTTATTCATTTTAATGGTTTAAGTTTTATGCTAATTTCATAATGGTTTTTTTTAAAAAAAAAACTTTTAAGAACCATTGCATGCTTTAGTTCTTGTGGGCAAAATTAGGGGAGATCCGATTTCCAGATTCCCCAAGGTTAGAAAATGCTGAGGAAGGCTATGTAGAAACTAAGGTAGCGCATGATGGGCTATGTCAAGAGCATCTGAAACAGGTCCGGCAGCTTCTGCAGTGTCTTATTAGTAAAACATATGTTAATATTCTTATATCTATCAGTTTGTCTTCATTTCCCTTCAGTGTGCTAAGCCCTCCTCCCTTACACTTTTTTCCCTTCAGCTTAGGACTGAAGCCTGTAGCTGATTACTTGTAGCAACAGCACCTAGCTGATTTTAAAAAAGGAATATATTTATTAATACTTGGAGGATAGATTTGTAGCTATGAACTAATCCCAGAAGAAGGCATTAGTAAACTATATCTGCATTTTTTTACTATGAAAGCTAAATAGATTTGTTTATGAAATTGCTAGAAATTGAGCTTGATTCACAGAAGATCTTCCTTTGCCTTATTTAAATCTTTACCCATCTTCAAGGCAGCTAGAGACAAAACAAAAGTAACTGTTAAAACTCATTAAAAGGCAGCTACAATTATCCTTAATCCAATTAGAATCTTCATGAACTCATCTGAATAGGCCTGAACAAGAGGCTCTTTGCTTTAAAATGGTGAGGGTGGGTGGCTATTCAGATCCCAGAGAGGGTCCTGCATAGCTTTAGAGTAATGCAGTAGCTAATCTTCAGAGAGTCAGAAAATATATTTCATATATACTTTCTTTATATTCCTATCAGATTTCTCTTTCTCACCTCTTTTTTCTCCATTTTTTTTTAATAAAAGGTATTTGGTAATGTGCATAATTTTTGTTTTCCTTGCCAGAATTTGAAGATGAGTCAATTTAAAGAATGGTTTGAATAAATAAAAAGAGAGTTGCCAGTGAAGTACCTATGAAGTTGAAGTGAAGTGCCTGATTTGTAACAAGACAACCTTTCCTCTTTTGGGGATTTACTATGGACTTATGTCTGAAGCCATTCTAAATGAGATTTCATATGAATAACCCAAACCTAAAAGTGGTATTTCAGGAGGCTGTACCATTGTGTTCACCGAGGCTCCCTTTGAAATAAAACTGCAAGAAGAATTACATTATATGTAATAAAAATAACAGGAGTTTTGTGCAAAGTAGGAGTTTTAAGTCATTTCAAATAAAATAAAACAAATAAATGAATAAAATAACTTATTTATTTATTTAAAGTCATTTTGCAAAATTTTATTTTTATTATGTTTTTATTTTTATGTTTATTTTTATCATTGCTATTAATTTCAAACCATTCAAGTAAATGCCAAGATTCACTGACTTCAATAGGTCATTATTGATACCCCCAAGATAAGTATCAATAGTTCCCCTTGCTAAAGAAAGAAATATGGTGCCCCAATTGGACAGTTTTTGCTGGCAGGGCAAGACTTGATTCCCCCCATCATGTTTCTTGGGTTCGGTTTCTCAGTTTTGAGTTCAATAGATGCATAGCTGCCTCAAGTTCCCCTTGATTGGGGAAGAGAGCCAGGGTATAAATCAAATCAAATCAATAAATAAATAGTTTTTACCCATTTTCCATATGCCAGCAGCCCAAGTCTTCCCCCAGTGGAATGCTCACGTGAAATGCTGCTCCATGATGAATCCAAGTTCAAGGTCACATTTATTTTTCGAGATCCAGAGAGGTCTGGTTCTATCCTTCACCTGTTTGCTCTCCTGAATGCCTAAGACTGCAGCTATGTTCTTGCAGTGCAGCTAAGATGCTTTCCCAAAGTGATAGAAAATACAAGGAAAGAGCTAGTGCTATTGTTGGGAAAATGTGAGGAACAGCAATTAGGAGAGCACAAGTGGTAGTGAGAGAAGGAACCTATAAGTAGTAGGAAGCATTTCCAAGAGCCTCTTGCCAAGCATGCAAGAGAACCTACATTCAGTCTCTAGAGAGGGTTTAAATAGCCTTCTGTCTAAAACCCTGAGAACCGCTGTCAGTAAACCACTATATGAGGAACAGCAAGTTTGGCCTGGATTATTTAATTTATAGTCTATACTATGGATCCGCAGTGTAGTGAATCATATGGGTATTGACTCTGGATTAAAAAAAACGCACACACTATAAATCATTAAGTAGGAAAAATAACCAAGCTTATTGCTAACCAAGCATTACTTTTGTAACTGATCTAATTTAGCATGGAAGCAAAACCAGTGTAAAGTCTGTAATATATAGACGAGGCTGAGTTTAGAAGTTTAACAGAATAAAGAGTTGGAAGGAAGTTGAAGGTCTTCTATCTAGTCCAACTGCCTTCTCAGCCAGGAGGCCCTCTATGAAAAAAGGCTGTCCAATCTCCTCTTAAAAAACCTCCAGTGATGCAGCAAGTTATTATTAGGGTTCTGTGTTCTGATTTAAGTGCAATGCAATATTAATCCTGGTTTTCTGCCAAATTTTAGATTATTTGTTCACAGAAATAATGCAGATTTTTTAAAACTTATGTTTGCCAAATAGAGAGATAGAAAATAGTCGCTAGTTCATATTACTCAATAGCACAGCTATTAATAAAAACATAATTATTTATTTATAAAACATGTGTGATCTGCTTTCATCTAGTGCAAAATATCCATACTTGGAAGCCTCTGATTTTTAATTCAGCTGAAGATCGGTTGATATCACTTAGTCGGTAGCCTTTTGAAGATTGTTTATTTTCTACTAGAGCAGCCGCCTTCCTTTATTTATTTTATTTTAGTAGAACGAAATCTTTAGTGATCGTTCCCCCACATAGTGACACACGCACTCCATTTCCATGGTAACAATATTTTTCTCATCATTAGATCAGGGGTAGAGACAGAGGGCTGAGCTGTATCTCTAGCAGCCTAGCCATTATTGTCAACTGCCAGAACGGGTAGTTTCTCCCACAGCTGTAGAGACACAGATTTCTTTCTCTGCTTTATATACCGATTGAATCTCACATGATTATTTTACATTCGGTTTGGGTTAATTCTTCCCCATTAAAAAAAAATAGAACTGACTTTCATTTTTTTCCTCCCCTTGAACGAAGAGACTGGATGGCTCTGAGAAAGCTGGGCTGGATTAAACCCAAGAGAGCTTGTATAGAGACGATCGTAGCTTTATGAATGACTTGATTAATCGGTCAACAAAGAGCACCTGTTTGGTCTATTTCTGCATGCAGCTTGGCTGGTTTTCTTATGGATAAATGACAAGAGCCTATAGGAGTTGAGCAACACCGAGAAGGCCACACATCGCCCGCTCCTGTTCCAACATCCAGTTCCACTCTCCTGGGTGATTTTTTCCAACTACGGGAAAGATTCGAACAAGAATTACAGTACAAAACAGCACTTGTGTTTAAAGCAGGGTTTCAAAAGCTAAGTGATCGAGCAATATAGCCAAGATAAATAAATAATGCAAAAAAAAAAAAGCGCTGAGGGGGGGAATCTAGAGAGATAAATCACCCCACATGAAAGCAAAAGAGCGGTGGGGGCTAGACAGCTAAGGCGAACATGTCCTCGCTTGTCGGCTCGCCCCGGTGCTGCGAGCTGCGAAGCGTTAAACGCGCGCTCCTCCAGCCTCCGATACTCTACTGCCACCTTGGCTAAGCCGAGAGATTTGCAGCACGGCGGTTCAAACCCCGCGCTCCCAGCCGGGCTTTCTTCCCTTGTCCTTTTCGCGCCGCGGCCGCGCGTATCAATCAGGCCGTCGTTTCTACGGTCTTGCTTAGAAGAGGTTCCGCTCGGATTAAAAACTCTCGAGGGCAACGGGACGGTTCCCTCCCATCCCTTACAAGGGAAGCTCAGCGATCGCCTCCCAAGGCCCCTTATTGCGAACAGCCTCCTCCTGGCGTCCCGAAGAAACCGCGTTCATCGCCAATTGCCTCTCCCGTTTTTTCAGAGACGAAGGAATTCGAAGGCATTCAGGAATTCGAAGCTTCCACACCATCAAAATGTACACACACAACACAAGCGCGCGGACACACACACACACACACACACACACACACACCACCCTCCGTACCCGAGAGGCAAAGCCACCTTCTTGTCTTCGGTTCTAATTAGGCTGGGAAGAGAGACCTCGAAAGGAACAAGATGCGTGCCGCGGGGTTTACAGCTTGGAATTTCCTCCTGTCTCTGAATTCAGTTGTGGCTGAATTGGAGAAAGCTTTTTCTAGACTCTCCTTGATGTCCAGGCTGGCCAATGAAGTGTATTGTAATTTGGAGCATTGTGATGTACAGGCATTTACCTCCCCCCCCCCCCGCAAACTACTGGCACGTCAAAGTTAACGTGGCCGTACAGTATGTGCAGACTGACCAGAAATGGGGTAGGTGGGGTGGGGTGTGAGGAACGATGCAAGAAGTTTAACAATTATGGCTTGGAGCTGGATTAAGCTGGAAAAGAATAGTTGCTCTGTAAAGGGAGGGATATGAGGCTGTATAGAATGTGGAGTAGGAACGAGATTAGCGCCATCAAAAGGGTTTCCAAGGTGTACTCGACCCGGCGACCATTTTTTAATTCGTATCCCATCTCCAAACAGCGAACCAGATCGAGGAGGTTCAAGTAAAACTTTGTTTCCTCTTACGGCTATTAGAAGAGAGAAAGGGAGACCTTTGAGCTAAAACGCCTTCGCAAAACTCTTTTGGCACGCACTGCAATGATTTTGGGGCAAATTTGTCCCGGAAAACGATCGGAACTGTTTTCTTTTACCGGGTGCACAACCTCCCGCGTGAAAAAAACAGCGGGGCGAAAAATTGAGCAGGTGGGAAGCTTCATTAAATCGTGATGTCACTCGATCTCTCCTCCTCCCGAGTTAAGACACAGTTCAGCTCTGCCGTTCCTTCCTTCCTACCCAAGAAGGGACGACTAATCCGCAAAGCAATTCTGCCCGGGGTGGGGCTTTACTTCCCTCCTTCCCCCCGCCTCCCCCCCCCCTAGCGTGTTGCGTGCGTGTGTGCAGCTTCCTCAAGCAAGCCTGTCTCCAGACAGTCCATAACAAAACCCCGTCCGTCCCCCCTGGCAGGAGGAACGTTGGAACGCGGCTCCGCTCTTCCTTTAGCGTCATCGACCGCGAAGGGTTAAGCGGCCGGTGCTGCCTCCCGCTCTTTGCTAGACGGCGGAGTTTCGAGGAAGGCGCTGTGCGGTCGAGGAAGGCGACGCGGCGTGTGGCTGCTGCTGTGGCAGCTATTCTCTCTTAGAAGCCTTTCCGGCTCGCTTGGGAAGACTTTGCTTTAGGCCCCGGACCTCGACCGACCCTCTCCGGAGAAGTCTGTTGTTGGGAGTGAAGAAAAGAGGGAGCAGAAGATTTCAAAGCGTACCGGCTGGACTTGCGTCGCGGGGGCCGCTGCGATTGAACTCCCCGGGTAAGCGAGCATCTCCGGGGAATCGTCTTCTCACGCTCTCCCAGAGCGCTGTGATTATGAGGACGAGCTTGGCTCTTGCCAGCTATGGAACCTTGGCGGTGATCCTTAAACCAGTACAATGCCGGGACTGAGATGCTTCGCTCTCCACCTTCCTGACCCAGTGGGGTTTGGGTGACATCCAACTGCAGACCAGTCGCGCGACCGTCTTCTCCACAGGTAAAACGGCACCCTTTAAATTAAAAAAAAGAAAGAAAGAAAAAAAGTCGCTTGGTTGCAGGGCTTCCTTTCCCCCCCGACCGCTAGAAGAAAGGGCGAGCGAGAGATCCAGAAATGAATAAGCCAAGAACTTACTGGAACGCGTTTCGCCAAAGTTTAAAGTTGAGGTTGAAGGAACTAACCGCGGGAAAGGCGATTAGGTTCTTGGGAGCGTCTAGCAAAATCGAGGAATAATCCATCCAGTAATATGAGCGGGGTGATGGTGATATGTGATGTTCTTAAAACCACTCACTCCCCGGTTCTTTTTTTTTTTTTTACGTCACTGCCAATTTGATTTTTCAGCATGGCAGGTTCGGTTCGGTAGGGGCGGTTCGGCACATTGAAACACGCCGCACGCCGGCGGGGAGGATCAATTTTTTTCTTACCCAAACATTCTGTTTTCCTTCGTCCAAAAGATCCACGACAAGTGGATCCTGGCATGTGTCGCTGGCTGAACTGTTTTCCATCCCTAAACCACCGCGCTTTTAGCGAAGAAAGGGAGGGGGTGTATCTGTTGTAGGCTTGTTGGTTGCGCCGCTGAAACCTGGCTGTATCCAGTCGCGAAGCAGCTTGGGTGAGTTTAAAAGGATTTTTACAGGCAAGCAAAATGCATTGACTCAGACGGGAGACTACGGGTGTGTGTGTGCTTCCCTCCCCTTTTCTTCCCTCCCTTATCCCATGTATAAAGAAACAAAGACCTTACCAAACAAGGGGGCAGAATCAATCAATTGGAAAACAGGAGTGCTTCGCTCCTTCTGGGACCCTTTCCCCCAGTTAGCTCCCTCCTCTTTTCATCCCAATACCCTCCTGAAGAAAATAAACCCCCTTTATGCCCCCATCAGTCACTCTCGTGTCTCGCGAATTGTATTTTTTTCGCCTCCGGAAAAAAGAGAGGTGCCGTGCTCTAGGGCGGCGATTAGCTCCTTTCCAAGCCCTCCACTCCAGTCTTCCACGTTTCCGAGGTCCTGCGAACTAGCAAACCACGGTTCGAGCTTCGACTCGGTGGCAGCTTTCTACAGGCGAGCTCGCCAAAGTCCGGGCTCTCCCAGTGACAGGGCTTGGGTGTATCAGCTCGCTGAACCTCCCTCTTTCTCCCTCGCCGGCAGCGCACCAGCTATTTCGTTTCCAAGAGGTGGGTCGGGCCCTCGAGGGGGGCGGGGATTCCTCTCCACTGGTGTAGGCAGCAGAGCCTCTCTGGCACTCTACTTGTTGTGGGGGGGAGTCAGTACCTAGTGATCCTGTCTGGCCTCAGACGCTGTTCCAACCCTGGTTGTGTGTGTGTGTGTTTTGTAGGTGTTATCTATTAGAAAGCCTTTCCCAATCTGAACTAAGTCCTGAAGGAAATTGGATCTAGAGCAAGCTCTGAGCTTAGGCTCACAAAATACTAGCTATTCCGGGCCCACATTATGATCACACTTTCTTTAGCCTAGGGTGAAGATACTGCCATTGTAGTGGCCTGGCTAACTATGTGCACATGGGCATCAATGAGTTGGCCTCTTCTGTTAGCAGCTTCTATATCTACATTTCTCTTGGGCCACAGTTACCAACAGACTGAAAGTACCCTCTAACTACTGTTGACCTGAGTGATGACCTGAGAAGAATGTGTGAACAACACCTACAAGAAGAGAAAGGCAAATGAAATATTCCCAATCATCTTTTAGACTCAGTATTAGATTTCTGTTTAGACAGCCTTGGCCATTTCCTCACTAATGATATATGGTGTTATTCAACCATTGCTGCACTGATTTAAGAATAATGAATACACAGTTATACTGCCACAATGATGTTAGGATGATGCTATAAATCAGCAGGGAAGAAATGGCTTGTCACAATAAAGATGTTTGAATGTTTTAGGCCTGCTGCACTGGTGTATCTTGATTTGAGTTGCTAGCACCCTCTCTTTAAAATAAGTTCTAGTATACTTAACAGAATTCCATGGAATTCTTATGTTTGCTAATACCTAATATTTGAATATTTGAGAATTGCTGTAGGGTTGATTCTGTGATAGACCTTTCACTTGTTCTGTTTATTAGTTTGACATTGCAGTTGCCAAATTATGAAAAAATGCACGTAATATATCCCAAGCTTCTCTAGGTCCACCACAATAGAAAGCTAAATGATAAAGGTGAAGAACAAATGAACAGAAAAATAGTGAGGGCCTTTCAATGCTTAAATAAAATCTCTCCCAAAGTCCAGACACATGGCATTGATCAGTTTCTCCAATTTGATTTTCTACTACTCCTGGCACTAAAAGTAAAGCAGGCAATCTGGGTAACATTTTAAACAGCAATATCTAGCAGGTACTCCTCTCTCCAGCCCTTAGCCTGCATTAGCACTATAACTTTAATATTATGAGAATGTACTCATTTTCCTATTTGGAGGGTAGTTTGATTATTGAAAGCCTGTCTCTCCTCCTCCACTTCCTCCTCCTCCTCTCCCACTGGTTTACTGGTTTACTCAAAACAGTATCATTTAGGATAACACTTATTTATTTTTCTACTATAGATAGGCTCAGAGTGACATGCAGAGATAATATATATTTGGTTTTCTGGAGATAACACACAAGAGACCTCTGTCCCTCTAAGACCTATCACTCTATTCCCTGATTTCATTTTGCTAAATAAAAAAATCAGATAAGTGGAGGGAACTACAAATCCCCTTTGGTGGAGATTCTTTTCCCCAATTTCTTTACCGTAATTACTCTAATGTGGTTTAGCCAACTGGCTGCAAATCCCTTCTTTCAAAGGATATAGTCTAAAGAAGTGAAGTTTCAATTTCTTCCTGGCTTCTCAAAATTATGGTAAAATTAACTGGTAGTGGCTTTTGCTTTTTGGGAGGTGAGGGGATTTTAAAACATTAACAACACCAGGAAACTTCTCTAGGTTCTCTTCAGCCAAGATTTTCTGAGGAGGCAGTGGAAGGCCTTTTCTTTGGGAATCTCGGTTGGGTCAATTAAAGCAAGGGCACTCGTCCGCAAATAAGGGGCAAAGCCGGGAAGTTAAAGGCAAAAGCTCTGAGGTACAACTCAATACTGCCTCCCGTATTCTATCTGAAAGATGAGCCTACAACAACAACAAATGAATAAAATGGGCGGAGAGAAATTAATCCGGACAGAGACGCCGTTTTGGAATGAAAGAGGTTTTTGGCGAAGGGTGGGTTATATCTTTTTTTTTTTAAAGGATCCTAAACCTCTTGGAAAGCTTTCAGGTTACGGTCTTGCCTTCCAAGCATTCTTTAAACTAGAACCTGGGAGGGGCGGCTCCAGGCGAGCGCGAGAGGCGGAGAGCGCGAGATGGCTATCAGCGGAATTCATTACTGTAAACATCTCCCCGGGGTATCAAGGGAGAAAAAGGGGGAGGGCGCAGCTTTCCATTAGCTTTGAATAGTCGGATCCAGGACCTCATTACGCCGAAGATCAACCTGCGAAGGAGCCGCTCTCCAGGGCGGGCTCCGGGACTTTTTTGCGAAAGAGAGGGACGAGATCCTCAGACGCGCTTCCCGCTCCACACGCGGACGCCTTTTGCAAAGTGCCTGGCGCTTCTCGCGATTGGGTCCTGCTTACTTGGGCTTTCTCCTCCCCGGGTGATCCGATCTCCGAAGACCTCGGCCCGGAGGGG
>JANHGC010004303.1:20705-31726 GCA_027560395.1 Boaedon fuliginosus | reverse complement strand
GCAGCCCTGGCAAGAGGGGTGGGGAGGATTGGGGGTGGGAGGAGTTCGCTGATTTATCCAGACTTCTTTTTGTTGCAGATTTTTTTTTTCATCCCCAGGACAATTCTACCTGATGTAATTTTAGATCGCCAAATAAGGAAATACTTTCACTAAATGTAGATAGATTGGACTTAAAATACAGAGTGCAACAAATTAAAACAGCTAAGCTCAGAGTGTGTTGTATATGCATTTTCAGCAATCAGCCAAAAGACAAATAAGGAAGTACCTTACTGAAAATATTTGGCATAATTTTTTTGTACATGTATAGATTAGTTTGGCCATGATGACTTCAGGATTGACAGCCACTCATTGCTCAGTGAAATCTTTATTGGATCAAATGCAATGGATTTCAAATTATGACACTCAGTTCTTCAGTGTTTCTTTGTAGCCATCAATTTCCCATGAAAAATCATATTTTACAACCTGCAGGATGATAGTTTAGGGAGAAGTGTTCTAACTGGGACAGGGTGTTTCACTCCTCAGCCTATCCAAGCAGGAGGAAGAGGAAGCAGAAAGAAGGCAAATAGATGAACAATACACTTTCACAAAGTTATTGCCAAATCTGAACTCATAGTTCATAATTTTCATAATCAATATTTTCCATACTTTTAATATATTTTATTTTATTTTTTTACTTTGCCATCCACCCACCCATCCAGTAACATTAGACTTCTTAAGATAAGGTAGACTAAGGCTGTCTTCTTCAACCTGGTATCTGCCAGGTGTTTTAAACATTTGTATAACTATGCCAGTGTATTTGTCAAATTTATACACTGTCTGTCTCACCAAGTGACACTGGGAAGTCTACAAGTAAAAAAATGGTAAGTTATGAGAAGACATTAGATTGACTAAGCTAAGGAAAGAAAAGTAATCCCAATCAAGGTCCCATTAAGAAAACAGTCTTTGATAGATTGTCTTCCTGGTTAGCAAATAACATTTTAATTCCTTAATTAAATTAAAGTTACTTTTTCGTCTTGGCCTCGCCCATTCATTTCTCCTGCCCTCCCCACATCTTGGAGAATATGATCCTCCACATGTCACACAAAAGCCATGTGTGGCTATTTGCCTGAAAACGCTTCTGTATCTCTGCCATAGACTACCTTAGATACATAGGTAAGTGTTCACCAATTTATTCTTGACTGCAGGACACTGTAGACATTTAACACTATGTCCCCAACTGTAATCTATGGAATGTACAGTAGGAATTTTCAGTCCCATGCGTGATTTCTGAGTTTACACTGAGGTTGAATCCCTACTGAAAAAAAATACTATGTTCAGTTTTAATAGCCGATGATTATGATGATTTGGCTCCTGCTGGGCTCTTGGCAGCTTGCAAGAAATCACCCAACAAATTTATGACAAGGCTAAGAGTTTAACCGTACACATACTTGGTATGGGAGATATCTCATTCAGCAAGGAAAAATTTGCAGTAATTTTGGGCTGCATGCCTGCATTTATAAAACTCTTGTGCCAGGGAGTACTGGAATACTGTGAAATATTTGGAATAACATGTATGATTCCTTTGAAAGCAACAGAACTTGCTTTAGAAAATGCTGAATTTGGATAAATGCAGGTGACCTTCAGAACCAGGATGGAAGAGTAGCCATTTCCTTATACATTTGCCTCTCGTTGCATGCATTTTTTCCTGCTTGTACACCCAGGCATTCACAATTGTTCATTTTTATTTTTCTCTTTTTTTTCCTTGAGCCCAGTGCATAATCTTCCTACCTTTTAGCAATTTGAAAGGGGACAGGTCATTCAAAATTAGGGCTTTGAATAAGTGTCTAACTAATCAAATAGTCATTATTTAAACAACAGCAGCAATTTTAAACATCCCCCAAATTCAAAACTGAAGGCAGTTTCCAAAGAAAGGAACCAGAAGCTAAGAAAAACTGATCCCTCTTGCCTGAAACCATCTTGCAAACTGGGACCCTTTGCTTCTGTCCTCACCAAATATTTGCTGCATGCTCTAAAACAGAGAAATCAAAATTAGCAATTCTGTGAAACAGCTAAAATGTTATGAAGCTGTGTCAGGGAATAAAGATCAAACAAGACACAATGGTCACTGTAATAGCTAAGAAGGAGCTATTTGGCCAGGAACTGACCATGTATTCTTAATTTATGATGTGATGGCAATTCTTTGCTAGTTTTTAGACCCATTTCAGTTGAATTTTGCAGAGTTATTCAGTTATTCTTCTGAGGCTTCAAACAAAACATAATATTTTTAAATCTTCCTGTGCTTTTCATGGTAGGATACCACATGACTCACATTGAATAATTGTTTAAACCTTTTCTGCAGAGAATTATTATAGCCCCTTGCTTAGACTACTGCAATGCGCTCTACATATGGTAGTGGTGGCGAACCTTTTGCTGCCCTACGTGCCAGAGGTCCATGAGCATGCATGCGTGCGTGGCATGACTCTGTACCCCCATGCACGTGCACCCCCCATGCACGTGTGCGCGCAACACTCCCCCACCTCCATGCCACCCCCTTGTTTGGAAGCACAGCTGATCGTCAGATCAGCTGTGTTTCGGCTCAGGAGACATGCATGCATGTGCACAGGGTAGGGGGCGGTTGCACATGCATATGTGGGGGGTGGGGGTCATGTGTGCATGCATGCAAGACCCCCCATCCCTCCACGTGCATGCGTGCGTGTCTCCAGAACTGGAACACAGAGCAGCTGTGCTTCCAGGAAACCTGTGAGAGACCGCTATGGAATTTGGGCGGGTGGGCGGACCCACTTCAACGATGGTTTGTGCATGGCTCTGCGTGCCACTTCCGGCATGCGTGCCATAGGTTCACCAACATGGACATAGAGGTTGTTCCTAAAGAGCATTGGGAAACTTCAGCTGGGGTGGAATGCGGGTGATAAATAGTGCCAGATGTAAGTCACCTGTAATACCACTACAGGTAGTCCTTGAGTTACAAGCACAATTGAGCCCAAAATTACATTTGTAAAATGAATCTGCCCCACATTACAATTTTTTTTGCCACTGTTAAGTGAATCATGGCATTTGTTAAGTTAATAACATGGTTGTTAAGTGAATCTGGCTTCCCTGTTTACTTCGCTTGTCAGCCGGTTGCAAAAGCTGATCACATGACCCCAGGACACTGCAACAGTCATAAATATGAACCAGTTGCCAGGGATCTGAATTTTAATCATGTGACCACTGCAATGGTCATAAGTGTGAAAAACCATCATGTCACTTTTTTCAGTGCCACTGTAACTTTGAATGTTCACTAAATGTAAGTTGAGGACTACCTATACTGCGTAAGCTGCATTAGTAATCAATATGTTTTTGGATGCGATTCCAGGTGCTGCTTTCCCCTTTAAAATTAGATAAGCTTGGGACTGGATTATCTGAGGAATTGGCTTTTTCTAAGAGTCTCTACCTGTCTAATTCTTCTTAGCAGACTGGGCATGCTGCAGATCCTGTCAGCCAAGGAATGTTGACCGGTGGGAACTAATAGACGGGCCTTTTCTGCAGTAGTGCCTGCTCTGTGGAATATCCTCCCTTCAGAAATTAGAATGGGTCCAATGCCTATTGGCCTTTCATAAGGCTTTAAAAACTTGGCTATGTTTTGAGCCTGGGCACTGAATGCATTAAAGGCCCTGTTTCCTGCCTTTAATGTTAAATGGCCAAGTATCTGGCTGCTGTGTATATTTATTTTGGCCGTGTTTTACTACTTATTTATTTAATTTATATGCTGCCCATCTCCCCCGTAAGACAATTCTGGGTCTAATTGTTTTAAAATCTTTTTGTTGTTGTTGCTTTAATTGTAGTGTATATATTTTGAATTGGAAGCCATCCAGACACATTTGCTGAGTTGGGCAGCTATAGAAATTGAATGCATAAACAAACAAATAAATTGTAGGACTGCTAACCTCTTGTAAGAGTTTTTTTTTTAAATAAACATTTGTTTTTGTTTATACTGCATTTCTAAATTTGCTGTAGTACATTTCTCTAATCTCTGCATCATTTCTCTACGTTGGTGGGTAGCAACTTGCATTTTCATTGATGAACAAGTGTTGCTTGCATGCCTCTAGCATGTGCTGTTTCGGGTCTATTGATCTGACAAGCAGACACTCTGTGGGCTGATGTAACTAAAAAGCTTTTTAAAAATTAAGTCTGCTATGTGGAGTCCTGATACGAAAACATTCTTTTGACAGGTACCACCCAAATAGCCATCATTTTAACTTGCTGTTATCACAGAAATCAATCTGGTCCTGATTTGGTCCAAAAATACCTGTATTGAATTGAGAGGTGAGGAAAATGAATATATTTTGCAAGCAGACCAAATGTACTGCCAAGAACTATGTGTAACTTCCACCGAAAATGAATAAAGACCATTGATTTTAAAAAGTAATCCTGTATCCTGATATAGAAGGGTGCAAAAGTGCATGACAATGCTAGGTCAATGAGGCAGTTTCTAAATACATGATAGGCAGGGGGTGTTTCCTGCCAAAGAAATTTTGAAACACTAAGTGCAGTTCATTCCAGAAACCATAAAACATGACATTCATATTTAGTGGTTGTAAATTTACACTTTTGTTTGCCTTTGCCAATATCTTACTCTTCCAAATGAAAACATGAAACTTAACTATTTAGTACGTACATTGATAAGCTTCAAAGGATAAAAGATCCTCTAGGGCAGGGGTGTCAAACGCACACCATTGTGACGTAATGGGACTTTTTCCCCCTTCACTAAACCAGGTGTGGGCATGGCTAGTGCATGACACATCTGGCCCACCACCCAGGAGTTTGACATCCCTGCTCTAGGGAGAGAGTACCTTTCAAATGTGATGATCAGAGACAGTGTTCTACCTGTGTCCAGTTCAATAGCAGCTGTATGGGTATTCAAGTGAATTAAGGCCTAAACCTGGCTGTTATAGAAAGCCTTTCAGGATTAATAACATGGTGAGTCCCCTCCTTATGTCTACTGTTTGTGTGTTAAACCAAAGATTTATTGTTCTTGGTTTTGAAATGATGTTCCTTTTTCTTGTTATTTAATTTTTGCATTATTTGTTAGTTGCTTAGTGTCTTTTTGGAATTGGGTGGAATATGAATTGCATTAATAAAAAATAAAGTAACCCCCCCCCCACACACACACACTAAGTATAGAAGATAACAATACAGTAACTATTACAGAAATGGATTTATTTTAGTAATTTCCTGAGGATTTAATTTCTTAACAATTTGAGAACAAAATATTGAGATTTCTTAAGAATCCTTGATGGCAGAGTGCTGTCATAATCAATTTAACATTTCATAATTGGTAACGATGCCTTCTGTTTTGTAAATGAAAGTTATGAAGAAGTGATTGCCCCCACAGTGCTATTATAGAAAAAACATTGTTGCATCCACGTTCATTAGCACTTTTGTGCTGCTATTGCAATAACTGAATTGCCTAAGAATTCAGTCTACTTTTAGGTATCTTCAAACTTGGTTGTATTTTAGGCAATATATAATTCTAACAACATGTAGGATTCATTGTATTCTCAAAGGACATGATTAAGTAGATATTGAAATACAGTGATTTTTAATCCCCACACAAGAAAAATGGCTTCCAAGCTGACACCAAGGTGTCACTCAAGACCCGGGCGCCAGATCCAGCCCACAGGATGCTTAGATCTGGCCATGCTGGAAATAGCGAAGGACTGGCCCGAGCTCCACTTTTGCTGGCAGAGGGTTGCTGGAGGTTGTCCTAGCCAAAAACCGGGGGCGCATGTGGTTCCCCTGAACTCCATTTTCATGAAAATGCTGTCTGATATATGGAGGTTTTGATCCAGGATGCTGAGCCAAATCTGCATAGTACCCATAATAATAGCAATAATAGCACTAAGATGTTTTGTTCAAGAGAGCCAGTTTGATTTACTGGTTAAGGCACTTGTCTAGAAACTTGGAGAGTGTGAGTTCTAGTTGTGTTTTAGGCACAAAGCTGAGTGACCTTGAGCCATTTATATTTTTTCAGCTCTGGAAATGGAAGGGGAATGGCAAACCACTTCCAAAAATCTTGCCAAGAAAACTGCGGAGACTAGTTCAGGCAGTTGTCAGGAATCAACAATGAATAAAAGGCTCGCATACACAAAAACACACAAATGTTCAAGGGCAATATAATAAAATCCTTTTAAATTGTTTCAGCCTCATAAACTTTTAACTGTCTGATATGATTGAAATACATCAAAAGTACCCAGGAAGTTTTCCAGAACTGCATTGCTGCAAGTTGCAAATCTATACTATAATTGTAAAATTGTGGATATTATATTTTCTTTATACTGGTAGTAAAATATATAGTTCATCTTAGCCTCTGTTTATGTTCCTAAGGCATATGCTCAAGTGTTAATTAATTCCAGCATTGTGACTGGCTTTTAATAAAGTATGCATTTGTATACAACATTTCCTTTCTATATTGTACATTTTTTACTTTTTTCCTGAACATGTTGAACAGCATTTGGCACAACACTGTTAGGATTCCATAAATAATTTCTGAATAGGGTCTCTACTTAACAGGAGGAGGAGTTCATATAAAATATCGTAATGGAATTGTATTTACCTCAGATGCACAAAGAATTGTGCATCTGGGATAAATAATTTGAATAGGATGTCAGCTGCATAGGTTTGACAGTAATGAATCCTTAGGTCAAAAGCAAACTTTTTAAAACTCATTTTAAAGTAAACTGCTCATCTGGGAATAATTTTTAAACTGACAAAATGCGTTCAATTTAAAAAGTCCCAACTGGCAGTTTGGCTGTTATATTTTAAATTAATCAAAGGTTTCAAACAATCTTAAAAAAAAATTCCATATATATCACATTATAGTAGCTGAACCTACATATTACACAGAAATGGAAAAACATAGCAATTCAATGTCTCTTGTCCTGTTGTGTTCATATTTTCCTGTTTTGTGTTCTTAATCTGAAGGCACACAATGCAGCCATTTAAAGATTAACAAATCTGATTTTGGGTATGTTCAGGATTGGAAAATAGGTGTGAAAAAAATATGCTTTTTGCCTCAAGAACTACAGTTCATATTGCAGTGAAATAAACGGGTGCTTCCAATAGCTGATTGATTCACTAGAACAAAATCTATTTATATTTTAGCTCCTGTTTCTCAGTCATTTTCTCCATCTTCTGATCACTCTGAACCCCCCCCCCCCTATTAGAATACAGTCTGTTATCTTTTTTCACTGGTTTCTCATAATGCATTTGATCATTATGGGCATTTAAGAAGGCTCTGAAAAATTTACCAGGCTTTCCTCTGTCTATGAGTCAGAAGATTGCAGGTATAATGGCTTTTATGGATACTGCTGTAGACATATGGCACTTTGCATTAAATTTTAACTGTTTGGGATTAGTGGGTTAAATGTCTTCTCTTGTAAGAACCACACCATGGCTTGGAAAATGAAGAGCAGTCAGATTCTCTCTGGATTAACATTCTAGCTTCTCTTGGGATCAACATTTCTCTTGTCCTGCTGAGGTTGCTGAATAATACCAGAATGGCTAAGATATGGTAGAAAGCATCTTGCTGGAAGTAATGGAAAGGAACAGCTAGAACTAAATCCACATTTCTCAGTTATAGTTCTGAAAGTATGCCTGTGACTCTTTTTTTTTTCACATTCTCTTCTCCTCTTATCCTGAACGTGTTGTGGAAATCAATGTTTTCATTTTCCTATTTTGTGGGAACCTTCATTTTCCCCATAGTACCTTGAAGGGACTCTGGAGTAAGGACATGGCGCAGGGTTCAAAGAAGTTATTAGGGGCTTATGGTTGTTAAAAGAATAACATTCTTTTTTTAAAAAAAAAAGGGGGGGGAGGCAAAAGGAAGAAAATTAATGGTGAGAATCATCTTATTGGAGAATTTCTCATTTCACTGGAAGTACTGAAAAAAAGTTTCTCCAGATCCTTTGCTGACAGACAGAGTGGCAAATTTTAAGATGCCATTTTCACATCACTCATGTAACTGCAATATAATTCTGTCAAATTATGCTTATGAGATACAAGCCATTTGTTTTTAGAGCCACTGTAATTAGACATTGCACAGCTAAATGCATGTTTAAGAAGGGTCTAACTGTATGGCAGGCAGGTGTTAATAGAAAGAGCTGGATGCAATGTATGAGAACTCAGCAAGAATCATTTCCCAGCACAACTATGTGAGATCTTTTAGCTGAATATTACAGTGACAGGATTTTAAGAATGAAAAACATTTAATCATACACTCATTTCTGTTATTGGAGTCCAACAAATCCTCAAGGACTGCCATACAAAAGAATGGCAATGACTTTTTCCCCTCTTCAGGAAGCTAGAATTAGATCTACTGAATTTAAATTACAGAAAGATATATGTGGGAGAATATTAAAATAACTGTTTTGACAATAGTTCAAATACGCCTCCCAATCGCCTATAGAGATGATACTATCTTTTATTGGAAGTCTTCAATCAGAGTTTGGAGAATCATCTGACAAGGATGTTATAGTTCTGAGTTTCTGGTTCCAAGTAAAGTATAAGGTTACATACATGATAAAAAGCTCCTTACAGTTTTATGGTTTTATAGGGACTTTTAGAATTCCTCATATTGGCAGCATCATTGCCACCAGACAGTGTTTTAATCTACTAATGATAAAGAAATTCTGACCCTGCCTCTTTAACAACTAATGAGGAAGTAAATAATTTTGTAGAATGAATTTAGAACAGCTTTGTTTCAACAGTCACACATGACCTTGTATTAACTGGGAAGTGTCCTTATTTTTGTACCTTGAAAAAAAGACAAATACTAGGTACTGGCTATAGACCAACAATGTATCTTAGAAGGAATCTGCTGAATGAGCTGCAGGAGGCTTAAATAATTTCAGTTTTGCTTTGATGCTCTTTTTGGGTACATTTTCCCAACAGTTGCTCTTTAATACTTAGTTATTGTTGGATAGAATTTAGATTTCTATTTCTAAATAATAAGGTTCTACTATTCATACTTGGGTTTTTTTTGAGGAAGAAAAGGACATTCTTGAACATCCATTACTATTCAAACATGTAACGTCTAGAATGGCTCCTGGATTTTCTTGATTTTGACCTTGCCTGCTTGCCATCCATCCATCCATCTTTTATGTGGTAATAATAATAATAATAATAATTTATTAAATTTATACACCGCCTCTCTTCACCCGAAGGGAACTCGAGGCGGCAGGTAGAACTATCTAATATTTATTCATATGTTATTTTTATCTGCACTACAGAAAATTATAGTCATTAAGTAATACATAATACTTACATACTAGGTTATATCAGAACTATCCTTTCAGGATATTCAGGTGGCCTGCATAACATGGCTTCTTCCTTTTTTTCTCTTGTATCCCACTGAGTGGATTGGTCTGAAAGAGACAAACTCGCCCATAGCCACCCAGTGAATTTTTATGGCTGAAGCTGTACTTGAATTTGGATTTCTATAATCCTATCACATTAACCACACATTCTATGGAATAATAATTGCAATAAACCCATAGAGTCTGCCATCTACCATGTTCAGTGTGCATCTGATTGCAATATGTTGAAGCCATTCTGCCAATTATAGAATCTGGGGAATAATAAAGACAACATATATACTGTATCTAGCAAAGTTAAACAGCTACAGTTAATGTCATGTGCATATTTTCTTCATTTATAAGCTAAATTCACAGTACATTAGTTTTTCAATGAATTTCAGTGTGTGGGTAGCACTTCATTTTGCATGTACCATGTGTGCATGCATAGGCACTTGCCGGCTTAGCAAAAAAATGGTTGTTGATTTCCCCCTGATATAGGCCCTTTATGCAGTGATGTGGATTAAGCACCTTGTTCATTATCTGATAATGCCTGCTTGACACAGATGGAAATCATTCTTGCAGTATAATTAAAATCCAGAGAGATTTCGGGTCCCAGTGCCGGCAGAAGGGTCACTGAAGACAGCTGTTGAAATGAAGGAATTAAAATAGATTCTTCCAGGTTCTCTTGGGACTCACACCCAGAACAGCATTTGCTTATGTAGCTATCCCCCCCACCCCACCCCAAAGAAAGTGTCTTCCTTGGGATCCAGTGAATTCAGGGCTGAAATCAAAGACCCTAGTTCATAAAATCAGTTTAGATGCTATAGGATATCCTAACATCCAAAGTGATATAGTATGAAAATGGAAAATGTATCCTCATCTCTATCTGCTATAGCTCATTGGCTAAATTTAGATTGGTGTAGCTCAGTTATTTATTTTAAACCTGTTAATGTTGGATGTGGATGCCAAAGGGTTTTCATAATTCCCTACCAAATTTGAGGGCAAAGCAGTTTGTGTGAATAATTTTTCTGAATTTTTCCAGAGGAAGAAGTAATTTTCCAACAATTTGAAAATGGGTGCAGTTCTGTCTGAGCATCCCATTATTGAAAAAGAAACAGCCAAAACAGTTTCTTTACAGTATGAACTCTTCTCTCTGAGGAATTGGGGAAATCAGAGACAGAAATTGAAATTTCTTCTCATTGTTATGGTTGATTGCAGAATCAGCCAGATGTTTAGACTGGATTTGCATTTTTATCCACCTATCAAGTCCTTCCCAAGAATGTGGAATAGGCAGGTATTATTGGTTGATGGTGTTGAAGATGGTGCAGAATAGAAGCTGTCCAAAATAAAGGTCTCTCTTGAAATTGATTAATGGTAGTTTTATCAATGCAAATAGTATTCAACTGGTGCTTCAGAGGTTTTGGAATTGCACTCAAGATGCCTCCTACTATTGATACTATGCTTGCTTTCTTTTGCCGCAGTTGTTCTTTTATTTGCAGTTCTTTGTATTTTGTGTTTTTATGCAGTTCTTAATCTTCTATTTACTATTCCATAGTAGGTACTATTACATCTACTATCCAGACACATTGTCTTGCTTATTAAGAATTGTTAATTCTCCACTGGATCCCAGATGGGTCCGGTGACATCATTTGGGCTCCGCCCCTCTGTCAGGCAAGACACAGCTTT
>JANHGC010004302.1:36249-47931 GCA_027560395.1 Boaedon fuliginosus | reverse complement strand
CATGCTACCTGCGGATTGGCTGAGTTCCCTGAAGATGTCATGGGGAGGGATTTATACACTTTTAACTATTATTGTTTTGCGGGTTTTTATTCAGAATTTGCTTTGATTTCTTGCAAGTCACTTATGTCCAATAAATGTTTTCCTTTTTGAAGACTTGCGCTTCAATAGTTCTTTCATCTTTTGGATTATAAGTGAGGCAAGACCTAACAGAAACAATGGATGAAAACTAATCAAGGAGAGAAGCAACCCAGAATTAAGAAAGAAATTCCCGACAGTTAGAACAAGTAATCAGTGGAACAACTTGCATCCAGAAGTTGTGAATTTTCCAATACTAGAAGTTTTTAAGACCAGATTGGACAACCATTTGTCTGAAATGGTATAGAGTTTCCTTCCTAAGAAGAGGGTTGGACTAGAAGACCTCCAAGGTCCCTTCCAACTATGTTATTCTAATTATAAATGTTTGACTTAAAAATCTACTCATAATTGTAGTAGCCCACAACAGTCTATTTCACCTAATTTCTGACTCTTGGCTCTATTAAACAATTTTGGGAGGAGTTAAATTCAACAATATCCAAATAAGGCAAAAAATACAACTGAATGTTCCTTTTTGCTTGACATACATTGAACAAAATTTTCCTATCATGTTATTCCCGAATATACATTAAATAGAAAACCACATGATCACAGCAATTATGGTATTTACAGTACATTTGTATTTGTATTTATTAAATTTATACCCCGCCTCCCTTCCCCAATCAAGTGACATAATGATGTCACTTCATAAGTAGCCCAATCGCTGCTGAAGCTATGAGTTTAAGATAATTAATTATCATAATTTTAGTGAAACATATCTATCAATTATGGGAGAAGATTCAGGCAAAAATGTAGACTATGACATCCAAATACTTCTAAATGAGGAGTCAGTAAATTGACTGACATTGTAGAAAAATCAACTTGCTAGAGAACCGGATGTAATGATTCAACTTTCTAGATTAATCTTAATGTTAATATTAAAGGATTTGTGACGAAAATAAGCAAGAAACCCTTTTCTCTATTGACACGATCAATTTTGCTGTAAACAATACTTCTAAATTAAAGTTAAGAACCTGGAGTCAAGTATATTTTTGAAGGCATTAGGATGAAACATGGTATATAAACATTATCATAATCTTTCAAATATAAATGGAAATGCAACTGGGATTTGGCAAATGTAGGTCGTCCTCACTTAATGAACTTAACTTAGCTTTATCAATAAGTGAAGTGGTTTTTTTAAACAGAAATATGACATCCCACTTAGCAATGGTAGTTCTAGCAGTCCTTGTTGCTGTTAAACAACTAGCCGCCTCGAGTTCCCCTTTTAGGGTGAAGAGAGGTGGGGTATAAATACGATAAATAAATAATAAACTTGTTAAACAAATCCTGTGGGCCATTAGGCAGGGACCCATGCTGATCCAAACCATTCCAGTTTGATCCTTCTTGGTTCTTCCAAAGCAAGAGACTGCCTCCATTCAAATCTCCCCACTCACCTATCTCTCCTTCTCCCCGTGTCTCCCCATGTCGACCAGCCCCACTGCATCAGCCAGATCCTGAGCCAAAGTAGACCAAGAAGCTCTGAACTATGCCGTGTCAAGAAAGCGCCAAGCATGGACAGCAAGCAGTGTATGAGCTGCAGTGTGGCAAGAAGTGCCTGCTTAGGAGCCGTCTCCTCCCATGCCCGATCAATTGCTTTCTGAATGAGAAGTGTCTTGCATTGCTCGCCTGGGTTGATCTTGTCCATTGCTATGAGCCATTTTCGCAAAACTCACACCTCCTAGAGTGGCACTCATGCCCTGGGCTTGATATCACCAGCCAGCAGAATGTTTCCATGGTGCTTCCCCCAAGTGTAGCCAGGACAGCGAGCCCAGTGGAGGGAAAACAGGCAAAAATGATGACAAAAGTTATCTGGGAGGAGGGAGGGAGGATCAGTCATGAATACAGGCATGCTTGAATTGTTATCACATGCCTGCGTGGACACTGCAATAATTGTAAGTTTGACGACTGGTCACACATTCATTTTTTAGTGCTAGTGTAACGTTGAATAGTTGCTGAGGGAATGGATGTTAAGTGAGGACTGCCTATACCAGGATATTTTGATAGGATTAAAAAACAACAACACTGGACCTCATGATTTTTGAGAAAAGACTAGAAGATCTTATACTTTCTGTGCTTCATAATCTATAGTGTATAGCATAAGCGTAAAGAATAACTGGCAGCATTGGCCACTGAATTAAAAGCTCAAATTGCCTACAAGTTTGTTTACTTGTTTCTTTTGGTTAGAAAAAATACAGATCAGAACATATTTCAGAGCTATACTGGAAAATCATAACCAAAAGGACTTTATAGTTATTTGTAAACATATTATAGTTATTTGTAAACATATCCAAATAGTATGAAAACATTGGTCTGCATAAATATAAACCAAAAGTTAAAATTAATTCAGATGTGTATTTCATTTTTCTAAACTGATTTTTGTTATTGAAATTGAGCTGCATTAATGAACAGGAATCCTAAAACTCATCAGAACCACTAACATTTTATGTTAAATTGAAGATAATGCTTTTATTTCTAGCCAGTTAGATGAATTTGAAATAAACAATTCTGTCCATTCCCTACTACATACTGGAAGTATTTATTGACAAAAGCAGGCCATGAATAAATAACTAAGTGTATTCACAGTAAAACAAAAATATGTGTTTTTCTACAAAATAATTCATTAAGATTTAATTACAATTTATATTCAGAAACTATAATTCAGAAAAAAAAACACACTTATTTTAGAACTAATGTTAATAGGGAATGTTCTACCTAATTATATTTTGTATCAAATTTTTTTGCCATGGCCTCTGCCCTCTAGAACATTGTTTCTCCATAGGTGAAGTTTGACAAAATGACCAAATTAGCAGACCAGTGAAATGCTGTGGACACAGTATATTTAGAGTTCAGCAAGGCATTTGACAAAGTAGACCACAACTTACTTCTTCGTAAGCTAGTAAAATGTGGGATAGACAGCATCACCACCAGATGGATTTGTAACTGGCTGACAAACTGTACTCAACGAGTAGTCCTTAATGGGACTGACTACATCTACATGGAGGGAAATAAGCACTAGGGTACCACAAGGTTCCATCTTAGGCCCAGTACTCTTCAACATCTTCATAAATGACTTAGATGAGAGAATAGAAGGGAAACTCATCAAATCTGCAGATGACACTAAGCTGGCAGGATATAGTCCCCCTCTGGGGTGAAGAGAGGTGGGGTATAAATTTAATAAATAAATAGTCAACAAGCCAAAAATATCTTGACAGATTTGAACAATGGGTCCTATCCAACAAAATGAAATTTAATGTGGAGCAAAGCAAAGTTTTACACCTGGGCAGGAAAACAGTACAAGTACAGATTAGGCAAAACCCGGTTCAAAAACAGTAATTGAGAGTGGGACCTTGGAGTTGTTATGGACAATTTATTTATTTATTTATTATATTTTTATGCCCCCCAATTCCCGAAGGACTCTGGGCGGCTTACAACGTGGATAGCAATAGCACTCAGATGTTATATACTGCTTATCAGAGCTTTTTGTTTTTTGCCTAAAAGTTTATTTCCTAATCTTTAGCCATCATTCTAAAACAAAGTGGAAGTAATTTGTTGTTTCAAAATAAGTCTTTTATTATATAACTGGTGTACTCCCATTATAAAATTTAACAGACTGTTCAGATAACAAAAATCTTCCATTTGTAATTTTTCCATTATTTTGTATTCTTCTGCCTTTTAATCCACCAAAATTATTGCAACTATTTATACCACCCCAAATATGTCAATTGCTGTATAAATTACATATTTAACATTTTGATGGAAATCTACCCCATGATGGTTGTATGTAGAATTCCAGCTTTAAACAGACTCCATTATATCTAGATATGTGATTCAGAATAACTATTGCCCATGAAAATCAAGGTGAAATCAATCCATTGATTTACACAGGAACTACCGGAGTTTAAATCTAATTTAAAATGTTAAGACATTTAAAGGGAAGATAAATTTCTTGAAAATTGATTTGAAATGACTATGAAGATAGCAATAGTAATATAAACTTATATACTGCTTCATGTTGTTTTACAGTCCTCCCTAAGCGGTTTACAGAGTCAGCCTATTGCCCCCAACAATCTGGGTGCTCATTTTACCGACCTCGGAAGGATGGAAGTCTGAGTCAACCTTGAGCTGGGGAGAATAGAACTGCCAAAATGTTGGCAGCAGGTAGTCAGCAGAAGTAGCCTGCACCACCATGGCTCAATGAAAAGTTAAACCAGGAATAACAATGATGACAACCAGGATGACAATGAAAAATTAAACCGGGAATAAAATGACAACTTTTAGAACTGTATGATCTATATTAATCTTGGTAGTAATACATGGGCTTGAATTTTCTGAATTCTACAGGAATTGGCAATACACAAGTATCCTAATACGAGTATCAGTATACCTGAAGAGTATTTCTTGGGACCTGTCATGTTTTCTGAACCAACTAATTTTATTTTATTAAATGGAAAGGAAAGGAAAAAAGGAGAGGGGGCATGCAAATCTTTTTATTAAAGAGTTTGTAATTTTTTTAAAAACAAGAATAGCTTTGCATCTCAACCGACAAAGCAAAACAAAGACTGAGACATTTTGGGAGGTTCAATTTCACACCTTTATGTGTAAAAGAGCAAAGTATATTCTCTTGTACTCCCTTTCCAATTTCCCTATTCTGTAGTGAATGGGGGGGAAGAGCAAAGGGAAGATTACCTACAGAATGCACTTATTTCCTGTCTGCTCCGCAGAGCAGAGAGAATGAAGAGAAATAAATTTCAAGAAAATACTATAAGCTGTTACATAGCACATCTGTGAATCTGCACCCTGGGTTAATACAATTGCACAGCTTTGAATGTATAAACAACAGTAAGCAGGTAATTTTTTTAGACAATTACTCTTTTGTGTGACCCATTCCTACTGATGGCACGAAACCATTGTTTTCAATGTGCAGAATTGCGAACAGCTGAATCTCTTGAGATCGCTTTCCAATCTCTCTGCTCTGCAAGTGATGGAGGGAAGCAAGTTGTATCTGTAGGCAAAGTCTTCTTTGTCTGACCCTTCCTCTCTCACCATGACGTGGAGAGATTGGAGAGAGAGAGATTTCAAGAGAGAAAGATGTTTACTCTTTTACACATAAAGAACAATACAACCATGAAAGGCTCAGACATAGGACAGAATACCTCAGAAACTGATCACTCCCATCCCCTTTGCAGGATGAAGATTGAAAAAGAAGAGATTTCAAGAGAGTAAGCTGTTTGCAGTTTTTCCTTTTGGCAAACTTGAAACAGGCATTGGTGTTCTTCTGCGTAACTACTCTTCCATGAACTCCATTTTTATTCAGCACTTTAATAAATACTGTCTACAAATTAGATAAGTTTTAAAGTCGTTAAATGTTATTTTAGGTTTTTTTGAGCTACTTTTTAGTTATAAGTTACACATGATTCAGACTGAACAGCATTTTGGAGATGATTCATCAATAGAACTCCATTGCTTCAGAAATGGTTTTGTAACTTTTTTCCAAACTAATAGGTATCAATGACTTTTTTAAATGACATTCTCATAAATTGTGTCCCTAAAGAATGCATGATGAAAACCAAAAGTATGATAAAATGAGCCAAGGTTTGTGGCATTTATATACAGAAGGATTGGGCTTTTAGATAATTTAAATTAGTATTTACTCAACTGGCCCCATTATTCAGAATAAACTGGGAAATTATTCATTTTCCCTGCAATTATGCCACTACTTCAATCAAGTTCCTGAAGTTCTGATACTATTTGGGTATACAAAAGTTCAGAAAATCTGAATTGGATGGATATTTGTTTTATACAACTGAATAAATAGTAATGTATAGACATACTTTCACTCATGCAATCAGAGTTTTCTTTTCCTTTTGACCACTTTAAAATATGCACAATCCCTGACTCAAAAATTTTGTTCTAGAGAACCAGCTAAATTTCCAGATATGGAATATCTCTTCTCCACACAAAAGACCAGTTAATTGCAACTTATTGTACTGCGAATACATCCATCACGATCAACAGAATCAAGACATAATTGGTTTTTGTGAGATTTTAAGGAAAGCATGTATAGGATTCTAGATATTCTTAATTTAATTGCTTTAAATTCCACTTTTATTTTGGTTTCCTGCCATGTAATTCAAGTAGATTTAAACAGTTTTTTCCCTTAAAAACAACAACATAGAAGCATTATATATAAGCATTGTATATACATTGTACAGTGGCAAGGCTTCATCAAAAAATTATTTTCTCACCTTAGCCAGTTTGGTCTAATGAGTAAGGCTCTAGGCTAGAAACCAGGAGACCATGAATTCCAGTCCTGCCTGAGGGATGAAAGCCATCTGAAGGATTTTGGACCAGTTGCAATCTCTCAACACAACTTGGCTCACAGAACTGCTATTGTTGAGAAAATAGGAGGAAGAAGGGGTATTAGGTGTGTTCACTGCCTTGGTTATTTATAAAGATAATAAATATGGAATAAAAAATATTAAATCTACATAAACCTGTTCTAAAGTAGCCATATTTACTCTGCTATAGGAAAAGCTGAAAATAAATCATCTTTGTTTCTTTGTACTATCACTAAGTGAAACTAACAGGTAGTCCTCACTAAACAATAATTGGGACCAGAAACTCTTGTCATTAAGCTATAAAGTGCAATGCCATTAGATTCAATGTCTCATGATCATCATTTAAATCCTTCTGCCAGTTTCTGGCAAGCAAAATCATCTGATCATGTGACATTGCATCTAATGGCTACGCAGGATTCACCTAATAACTGCAACTGGAACTGCCATCGCAACTCAGTGCATCGCAAGTCATCGGGTTTGCTTGTCAGCTGGCAAATTATGATCATGTGAGACTATCGATGCCTTTGCTTGCTAACTTTGATTGCTGGAAGCCAGAGTGAATGAATTGGAAGCTCATAACAAGAGTTTTGGCTGGCATAGGTTTTTATAGTACAATAAAGTTAAAATGTGGATTTTAGAAATTACTATATGAGAAGTGACATATTGAGGATATAGAATGAATTACAAGCCCAGATTGTGCCTGAAGTATCTTTACTGACCTCAGCAAAGGAAGGAAACAGCAGATAGAGAGAAATAGTTAAGGTATCAAGACTTATTAATACATAAGAATGAAGAAATTAAGATGAACTCGAGAGAATAACTGACCGCAGAAATCAGCTTTTAGTAGTTTTCATATGTATAATTGAAAAAGAATATTTAATATGGACAAAAAGACACTTGGAATTAAAAAAACAAAATGGAACTTGAAATTAAATTATATATCTATGATGATGAACATATAATAGCAAAAATGTATAAACTCTTGTTAAGATTTGAAAAAAACAAATTGGGCTATTGCTTTTGGATATAATAAGGATTATACCTGGGAGAGAACGTGGGTAACTGGGATTAAATTTATACAGTACCATAATTTAAAAAAATAATGCATCATTGGTATACAACACCAGAGAAATTATTAAAAATTTACAGAGGTGTTTCAAAGGAGTGTTGGAAATGTGAAAAGCATGAGGGATATTTTATGAACATGGAATTGTGAGAAATCTAAGAAATTCTGGGTATGAATCTACAACAATGGTCCAAAGGATTTTAAGGTTTCATACTACGAAGAAACCAGAATTCTTTTCATTAGGCTATATGGACAATGAATTAGAAAAGTCTGTCAGTCCACATAGAAAACCTGACCACATAAAGTACAACACTTCCAACATCACCACAACAATCCAAGAAAATGAGGAAGGTCTCTTCAGAGCCTTTTGCTCTGTCTACTAGCTAGCTACAGACTATGCTCTCCTTTATCTGACTATTACGTCAACTCAATCGACTAATGGTAAAGTTACTCTGCAACAAAATTATTGCATGCACAACAGCTTAAGAGTACTAACATTACAACAGTGAAGGAATAGACTTTGAAAATATCAGAATTTGCAGAAATGGCAAAACTGATCTGTTTGATCAGACAAAAGAAAAACAGCAAAAACTTTTTTGAAAGATTCCTTATTTGGACTTTTTGCTGAAACTATAAAGGAATGAAATGGATTTATGGATTTAAAGTTTTGAAAAGAGATTAAATGAGAGGCTGAAAGAGATTGTTTGACATCTAAGAGGGAAGAGGAACAATAAGATTGTAATTATCTGTTGAAAAGAAGATTGGAAGTCATTCATATTTCCCCTAACTTTAGGGTTTTTTCCTTGCATTTTTTTCTCTTTTTCCTTCACCCCCCCCCCCCATAACCTACCTAACCCTAACACGAACCCTAACCCAGGGGGGGGGGATCTAAATCAATTAAAAAACAGAAAACAGCAGTGAAGGTTACAAATAGTGACCATGTGACCATAGAATGCTATGATCTTTCTTAATTGTGAGCCAGTTGCCAATTATTTGAATTGTGATCATGTGACTGTGGGGATAGTTAAACTTTTGCATTTGGTTATAGCTTCCAATACAGACATGATCAGACAGGTACTGTTTCCAGTTGAAGCTCAATATATATTCTAGCCTAGAATGTAACAAACTGAAATGCATTTATTGTATACAACCTATATGTACATAATACCAGTTTCAAATCTAGTAGAAAAATAATTAAAATTTAGGATAAATTGTATCATTAACTGTAATCATCTTTTGTGGATAATCTGGATAATGTCCCCAACATGCTATTTGTTCAGTTACTATCCCTCATTTATAGCCTCTTAGAATATTGTTGCCACTGACGCCCATGCTTAATTGCATTGTCCAGTAGTACAATTGGTATATTGCATCTAACTGCCCACTTAAGTCCACCCTCGTTTTCCAAGGGATGTTTCAAAATGAATGCTTACATTTTCTGCTAAGAGTCATGTACAGAACTTGGAATATTGTACCAGATGATGACCTTGTCATCTCCACAGGGATTGATTACACTCGCTGTTATGCTTCCCATGTTTTATATCTTTACTGTCTGCACATGCCCAAATGAATTCTCCATAATTATTACATAACAGTGCAAGAGCCTGCATATTTTACTTCATCAGTAAAATACGAAGTAATTACACTGCTGAGGACCATAAGAATCTTTCTGGTTCACCTTGCACATAGCAAAGCATGCTGTATTTTTGAATATTCAATTAAACTTGAAAATAAACAATATTGTTTTCCTCCCCATGACCAACAGAACAGTATCCATCAATTATTTTCTATGGATCTATTGCATTAAATTACTATGACTCCTGCTGCTCTTTTCTATCTGCAGTGGACACAGAGCTATTGTCAGAGCTAGCTGTTTGCAGGCAAAGCCAGCTCTGTGCAGGGAGATGAGCACACTAGAAAAAGAAATAGGCTTCTGGGGACAGTCTGAAAGCAGGCTAGTGTTGAATCAATTAACCAATTGCTCTACCTAAAGAGTCAGGGCCAAGTCTGGGATATTCTAAAGCAGGGGAATTTTCCCATCCTACCTGACAGGTGCTGAATTAGTTTCTAAAGTGTTCCATTCTGATCAGTGATACTAGTTGTAATCATGTATGACCCAGAAGTTGTAACCATACTCAGAACATCAGACATCTTGATCTTGTTTTCAAAGTCCCTGACTGAAGTATCTGGTATTTAACTTAGATGCTGTAGACAGCAAAACCAGGGATGGGTTCCTACCAGTTCACTGGTTACCCGCTTTTTGGGCACGCTTCCCAATCGGCTGTCAAACGCGCACTGCACAGGATTGACTTCAAAATCTATGTGGTGTTCTGCATATTATTATCCAATAGATAGAACAGAGCTACAATTCCCAGGTCCCTTGGTTGAGAGTCTTCATGACAGCTAAACAGATTCGGAACTGATTTATATATGCAGAGTAGACTCAGGCCTGTACTGGCTCCAGCTGTAATTCCATGAGGCCTTGGCCTGTCTTTGAAGCCTCCTGATGTGGTCCTTTTGGGGCCAGTGGGCCAGACAATTCCTTCTCAGGCTTTGGCTCCTCAGAGTCTTGTGATAGATTCTCCCATTCTTGCTGATTCAGTGCAGCTTCAGAAGAAAGGCTGGCAATTATTGCTTCCTCAGAACTCGGTTTCCCCTGAGGTAACTTGAGACAGCAAGAGACTTCCTGATCTTCGGAGGACCAGAAATTGTTTGTGTTGGAAATCTCCCCCTTTGGGCTTGGGGATTCTGATCCTTTCAGCTCAACTATTTCTTCCTCCAACATCACCTGGGCTTTAGGAGCTGTGTGAGAGCAGTGACGGGTACGAGCTTTCCTACTGTGATGGACTTGAAGGTGTAATTCCATAAGCTCAGGAGCTGAGGTGGCAAAGGGGCAAAACTGGCAACGGTGGAGGGCTCCTCCTGCCAGGGCTGGACGTAGGGAAAGATCCAATGGCTGGAAATCAGCCTTCCCATTTAGCAATGACTTGCGGCGGGATTGGCAGGACCGAGCTGCCCCCATGCCACCTAGAGGAAGGAAGGACCCATGGCTCTTGGTGAGCTGTGTAGGGGGAAAGGCAGGGACTGCAGTAGGGGCCAGGGGCATTTGGCACTGTTCCATTGTTGCTACAGCTGCAGCAGCATTCTTTTGTTCCCGGTGGTGGCGCTGCAGGTGATATTTGAGTGAGCCAGACTGAGTGCCGGCATAGTCACAGTGAGGGCACTTGTATGGGCGCTCACCTATAGGGAAAAAAAGGGGAGAAATTAATTGGCAAAGCAATGATGTGTAATTATTTTTCTTTGGGGTAATGTTTTTTCCTGGTGGGTTGCAACATATGGCAAGAGAGTCCATTTAGGTGTCTGACTTGAAGACAGCTCTGGTTATGTACCATGCTAATAGAAGGGTGTTTTTCACCCAACTTGGACACTGAAATTTGTGGTCTAAACCAAATGGTCTTCCTGTAGTATACTTTCAAAAAGATCAGTTTCAGAGATGATTTAATGTGAAAGGTTAAGTTGTAAGCAAATTAACCTTACCACCTACTTCCATACTTACAGTACTTACCCAATGTTGCCGCTCCTGACTCTTACCTGTGTGGACACGGAGGTGAACTTTGAGATGGTGGGAAGATCTGAAGGACTTTCCACAGAATGGACAATCTTTCCCAGTGCCTCGTCGGGATCCATCCAAGCGTGACTGACCCTGTATTTCTGCAAAAGGCAAAGTGAAGACAAAGAGATTTGTTTTTAATATGACTTGAAGATTGCTTGATGGTTCTTATTTCTTTTCAATATTTCCATATTTTTTTATATTATTTTATATTATTTCTTGCTAGAACCAGATTCTTGTTCAAAAAGGCTTAGAGACACAAACACTACCAATATCTCATTTCACTTCTCTAACACAGCCAGCCTCTTTTGGACCAGAGTTCCCCAATCTTTCTAGCTTTGCAGATTGGTGTGTAGCGGGAGAAGTGGATGGTTCCATGAGACTGGTGGGCAAGCATGTGAGCATGCCACTCGTGTAAATGAAGCGTGTGCGCACACACACACTCACCCACTGCTCACACAAGTGGCAGATGCATGTGTTCGCCCCTGCTTCTGTGGCCTGGTTCCAAACAGCTCATGGCCCGGTAGTGGGCTGCA
>JANHGC010004301.1:31467-42476 GCA_027560395.1 Boaedon fuliginosus | reverse complement strand
TCGATCTGACAACCTGCTGAACAAGTCAGCAGAGACTGCAGTGCTGCATTTAACCACTGCGCCACCGAGGCTCCTATAAATGGAGGATGTTTATGATCTGCTCCTACTTCAGGAAATCCTTTGGCCACCATCCAAAGCCACCAGTGACCTACTTGACCTTCTAACAGGATGGCTGCCTGCCACCTCCTTCTTAATCCCAGCAGCAGCGTGTCTTGGGTTATATAGCCCTCTCTCTCCAACCTGACATTTTCCTAGCATGACATCTGGCCATCTTATACCTTCAGAGAAGGCTACAGCAACCCCTTTCCTTACATTTAGCAAGAGGTTGTGTTTCCGACATGTTTTTGACTGTCCAGGTCATGTTTCCATTGGTCCAGCAAAGATCTGAAGACGTGCAGTTTTCGGATGCTGGGATGGTCGTATTCATTGCAACCTAGGCATTGATAAAAACAGCTTGATGAAACCCAGGCTTTTCACATTATGCTGATTTAGGTTCAATTATTACTCAAAACAGAACAAAACAAAGCAGAAACATGACAGCCACAAAGAATTAACCTTTGCAGAAATTATGGGTCTTTCTGTGATGACCCTCTTTCTGCTTCCCAAATTCAGCCATCACAGTGAAATATTAATTCACAGAATAAGAGAATTACAAGGCTGGGAGGGCCTTTGGAGGTCTTCTAGCAAAGCCCCCTTACCCAAAGCAGAAAACCTTCTACCATCCCAGACAAATGGCAGGCCAACCTTTTCGTGAAGACCTCCAGAGATGGAGCACCCACTCCTGGCAACCCTACAGATAAGTCCCTGCAGCTTTCTTGGCAAGATTCCCAGAATTGGTTTAAAATTACGGGGTCTTCAGTGCTCCCTGCAGACATTTCATGAGCCAAACTAGGTAACATCATCAGTTCTAGCACTGACTAGCACTGATGCTATTACCTGGTTGGGTCATGAAACGTCTTCAAGAAAACAACCAAGCTCAGAGAGCACCAAGGACCCCACAGTCCTCCTCCTCCTCCTCCTTTCCACAAATTCCCTTCTAGCGCTGATGAAGTTAACAAGTTGGGTCATGAAACGTCTGCAAGAAAATCACCAAGCTCTGAGAGCACCAAGGACCCCATAGTCATTGTCAACGTTGTCCTCCTCCTCCTCCTCCTCCTCCTCCTCCTCCTCCTCCTCCTCTTGGCTTTTCTACTCTTTGAATTTTTATAATATTCAATATTTATGTGTATATTCAGATTCTAGGAGATCAAAGTTCAGTACAGGTAGTCCTCGACTTATGACCGCAATCGAGTCCAGAATTTCTGTTGCTAAGCGAGACATTTGTAAAGTGAGTTTTTGCCCCATTTTACCACCTGCCTTGCCAGGTTGTTAAGTGAATCCCTGCAATTGATATGTTAGTAACCCGGTTGTTAAGTGAATCTGTCTCCCCCCTGGCCTTTGCTTGTCAGAAGGTTGCCAAAGGGGATCAATACAACCGCCATAAATCTGAACCAGTTGCCAAGCGGCTGAATTTTGATCCTGTGACCGTGAGGATGCTGCAAAGGTCGTAAGTGTGAAAAACCACCATAGGTTTCTTCACTGCTGTTGTAACTTTGAACGGTCACTAAATGAACTATTAGTAAGGACACTAAATGAACCGTAAGTCAAGGACTACCTGTATGATATTCCATTATAATATATACCCTTTCCAAAACAATAAATGCAATCCCAGTCTGATTTCCTAGAAGAATGAATACCTGGAACATTATTACACATTTTCTCTTCATTCAATGATTAGCTATCAGAGAGGAACATGACTAATTCAACGATAAGCCAGCCTCTTATCTGCATCAAGTGTTCCCTTAACTCAACACTCACCACGGTCGTTTTAGTTTTGCACCAAATTTTCACCAGGGTTTTGTTTTTTGCTGATTCATCTCCTGTAGCGATTGCGCTGATGACCGATTTATCGAGCTGTGAATCAAAGGAAGCAAAATGGAAATCCCATTTTTATTGGGTCCACTGAAGAACACACGTCACATCAGATTGGTTTTCTCTTGCCCGGCATCTTCCAAAAGGCCAGCTCAACACGATTCAGTATGGTTTGAAAAGCTAACACGACATCAAAATAAAATATAACTTATTGCAAATGGATCTCGGCCACTATCGGACCACGTGAATAGAGGGCTGGTGTGTACATGCAGCTCGATTCGTGCGAGCATGGATTTTCTGGAATAAAACAATGACCCTTTCATCCCTTTATTCAGGGTGGAGATAGTGCGACTGAATGGAGCTGAGCACTTACTGGCCGGATGCCCTTCCTGACTCCCACCCAGAGTTCACAGCAGATATTTTCTCTTTGTGGCCTGATAGAGAAACACGCAGATGAACACACAATTTGACTGTAAATTGAATCGCATGTGTGTGCACTCCGGCCCACTTGCAAAGAGGGCATGGCCCGGGGGACTGGGGAACCCCTGCTTTATTGTGACCAAGAAACATTTTTGTTGTTGTTTAACGTTTATTCTATCTTCGGGACAAGCTTGGAAGATTAGAATAGAGCTTGAATCCAATGTAACATGCATTGTGATATTTCAACAGAAGAAGCTGCTCTTCTGTTGTTTTTTTCCAAGTATTAATTTGGCTTCTCTGGGTGCCCAGAACAGAACGAAATGTATCCTGTACCAAAACCCACCTCCCATGATTGCCAGCCCGGAACAAGGAACATAGCGTTAGATTAATTCAACGGGAGAAATATTAGAATCGCATAATTCTTCCAACCTTTCAAAGGAGGAAGAATACAAAAAAAAACAAATTCCAGAAAGTTTTTTTTTTTTCCAAAAAGAAGATCGTAAGTCTGAAATAACCAGGAAGCAATGATACTAAGTTATCTCAAGCAGAAGGTTTTAATTTTCTGAAAGATCAAACAAGATGCCCAATGAGTCTAACATTAGGTATCAAGAATCTAAAGAGATTTATATGGGTAGAGACTTAGTTGGGATCCTGAGGTTGGAAAGACAGTTGTTTGCATATTCTGTCCAGTTTTGTTGTTTCTCAACAATAAAACTCATAAAATTCATGGAGGACTTGTCCCAAAGGTGCTTTTTAAAGAGGCAACTGGACTTTCTTTGTTTTTCCAAAGTTAAATAAATTAAATAAATAAGGGAATAAATAAATAAGGGAATAAATAAATGAGGGAATAAACAAATAAGGGAAGAATTTACCTGGATGATGAGTTTTGTGAGGGGATCTGTGATGACTTTTAGCAATTCAGGGGCATTTTCCCCACTTTCCAGCTGAAACGAGTCCACAATAAGACTCGTCAGGCGGTAGAGATACTGAGAGACAACTTCGATGGGCAATAGTACAAACACAGAAAGCCAGTTAAAGAAATCATGGACAGTGGCGCCAGCAAAGGCCCTGGAGACGAAGAGAGTACAATCAGAAGAAGTTCAGCAGAAAGACAGCCAAAGACATAAAAAATAATATATTCTTTTTCTTCAAAGAAGGGTTGCTTCCTGATCCTGCCTTTCTATATCGCTTGCTTCATGGATTTTCTGGAATAAAACAATGACCCTTTAATCCCTTTTTTCGGGGTGGAGATAGTGCGATTGAATGGAGCTGAGCGCTTACTGGCCGGATGCCCTTCCTGACTCCCACCCCGAGTTCACAGCAGATGTTTTCTCTTTGTGGCCTGACAGAGAAACATCTGTCGCTACCTAGGATCAAACTCTCAACCTTCCTAGTGGGAAGTGAGCGTCTTCACGTCTAGGCTACCACGCCACTCTGGCCAAATTGAATGAATGATGATTATTTAATAAAAAAGCTCCCCAAATTCAGGTGGATTCTGAGTTTGTGATGGCATCTATCTGAATATAGCTTCTATCAAGCTGAAGAGTTATATATATATATATATAAAAAATCCAACCTTCCTCAGGAAAGATTGTGTTATTTATTAAATTCATATGCCACCTGTTCCAAACACCTTTATGGCAGCTTAGATCCTAGTTCAAAGAGTGGCTTTTGAGGAAATCATAGTTTAGATAATTCTTGCTGTTGACCCTTTGCTTAAGGTTCTGAAGAAAGGAGTTTCTCCAGCATACAAAAATGAATCCTGAAAATATTAGAACAGGTAAGTGCCAAAATGCAATTTAAGGTCTATTTCACTGATGTCTACCGGAGGGCGTAAGAAAAGGCCATAAGAGTGAAAAAAAATTGTAGGCTTTCCAGTTTATGCAAGGTTTTTTAACACTGATGAGTAAACTAAGAAAAACGATTATTTGTTTTGAGAGATGCAAGGCAAATCCAAACGTTCATCCTTTCCAATACCTTTCCCTTTCAATTGCATAACTGTCAGAGCTCGCTGTAACTTATAAATGAAGTGCAGAGGCAACAGGCTGAGTAAAGCAGAGTACAGGAAAAAGTGAAGGAATTATTTCCTGTAAGGAAACCAGATATGTGTGTGTTGTCTTTTGGCCAATCTAAAAGGAAGACCAGGAGCCGTTCTCCCTTTCTTCCCGCATTACATTAGAGCAAGGGCGATGAGGATATAATTAGCTTTTTATGAAGCCGTTTTATTGCATTTAGGTACAGATAGCTGTGAAACGATGAGATTTGCCCCATTTTACAGCCTTTCTTGCCACCGTTGCAAAGTGAATCATCGCGGTTCTTAAGGCAGTAACACGGTTGTTAAAATGAATCTGGCTTCCCCGTTGATTTTGCTTGTCAGAAGGTTGCAAAAGGGAACCCCTGGACAGTCATAAATATGAGTCAGTTGCCAAAGGTCTGAATGTTGATCATGTGACCACAGGGATACTGCAAGGGTTGTGATTGTGAAAAATAGTCAAGAGTCACTCCTTTCAGTGTGGTTTTTGAACGGTCACTAAACAAACGGTTAGAAGTCGAGGACTGACCGGGATTGTTATTACAGCTTGCATCAGGGCTCTTCAAACTTGATAACTTTCAAACTTGTGGACTTCAACTCCCAGAACTCCTCCTCCAGTCATGTTAGCTCAGGAATTCTTGGAGTTGAAGTTCACAGCTCTTAAAGTTGCCAAGTTTGAAGACTCTTGGCTTGAATAAACATTTAGATTTGTACCAATTTTATAGCTTTCTTGAGTTGTCTTTCTTGGCAGTGACATTATTACTCTTATTGCATGTGTTAAGATAAAAACGTGATACCTTCTAAATTCATTCCTGTCTCCAGCCTGCATGAGTGCCACAATGGTGTTTGTAACCGAAGTCCCAATATTGGCTCCCATTATGATCGGGATAGCATGCTTAACACTCAATACTGCAAAAATAAATATATACAATAACGGTTACAGGCGAAAACGTGACGAATGAGAACTATCGGCTCATACATGACTGATTCAGTGCATAGAAGGTAGGGGCCTCATTCCAGTTCTCTCAATTCCTTTCTACCAAACTTTTGAATGAACAGAGTTTATACAAAAGATAAAGCCTGTATAAACAGAGGCAGAGAATCAAAATCACGTGAAGTATTAGTACCGCTTTACAAAACTTTAGTTAAGGCCCCACCTGGAATGCTGCATCCAGTTTTGGTCATCACATCACAAAAAAGATGTTGAGACTTTGAAAAAAAAGGGCAAAGAAGAGGAACAACGATGATTAAAGGCCTGGAGACTAAAACATATGAAGAACGGTTACAGAAATTGGGTTTGGCCAATCTAGAGAAAAGAAGGACTGATGGGGACATGATAGCAGTATTCCAGTATTTGAAGGCTGGAACAAAAAAGAGAGGGTCAACCTATTCTCCAAAGCACCAGAGGGCAGGACAAGAAACAATGGATGAAAACTAATCAAGGAGAGAAGCAACCTGGAATTAAGGAGAAACTTCCTAACAGTGAGGACAATTAACCAGTGGAATGACTTGCCTCCAGAAGCTGTGGGTGCTCCAACACTCCAGAAGCTGTGGGTGCTCCAACATCTCTTAAGAAGAGATTGGACAACCACCTATCTGAAATGGTCTAGGGTCTCCTGCTTGATCAGGGAGAAGGACTAGAAGACCTCCAAGGTCCCTTCCAACTCTATAGTGAATGATTGATTGAAATTAAGGTTTTCTTGTCTGTAACTGGCTCCTAATTCAATTTTTTTAAATTCTCTCTTGGTATTGTTTGGATGTGTTTTCACAAACCTCAGCGGAAGAAGCTCACACACCAGAACACACCTGAAGAGTCAAGATATTTCTCAATCAAATTTCTCATAAATCAATACATGTATACCATTAGTGAAAGAATTGTGTCTGGCAGTTTCATGTTTGTCACCAAGGATCACTGTTTTCACACATGCTTCCTTCCATCATCGGTTCCTAGAGGGCTGTCTTTCTCCAAAGCCATCTTCACCATCCAACAATTCATTGGATAAACACAACTGTAAGCAAACCATGATCCCAATCTCACCAGAATAAATTATAGAATAAAAGAGCTAGAAGGGACCTGGGGGGGGGTGTCTTTTAATTCAACCCCCCTGTTCAAGCAAGACACCCAATGCAATTCTGGACAAAGAGTTGTCCAACCTCCTCCTAAAAAATCTCCAGTGCTGGAAGCACCCACAAGTTCTGAAGGACAAGTTGTTCCATTGATTCATTGTTTTCACTCTCATGAGATTTCTCCTTAATTCTAACTTGCTTCTCTCCTTGATGAGTTTCCATGTCAGGTGCTTTGGAGAAGAGGTCATCCCTCTCTTTTCAAATATCAGACAGCTCCTCAGATATTGGAAGACTGGTATTACGTCTAAATCAACCCCAAGTAAGTTTGGAGCAAAGATGGAAGTGATCTAGTGCTTGGTAAAAAAAAACATGCAGGAGATACCACCAAGAAAACATTTTCAGCACAATGCAATGCAATACAATAATTTACCAAGTGATTATTAAGTGAAAGCTCTATTTTAGACCAGCAGGCTCCCCCTTTTCCTGCTTGTTAATATATATTTTTTCCTTGAGGAAATGACTGAAACAAGAGTTGTACAATTACAGATTGAGTCCGCCTCTTGCTGAAGATTGGGTTCATTTCTGTTTAGCACTGCAAAAGAATAATCCTTATGGTATCTCTTCTAATTTAATGAAGGATGTCACAAAATATGGTCATGTGTGTCTTTCTTCATCTTTCTAACACTGGTAGGGAAAAACAACATCAGCAGAATTGACCTGCCTGTTTAAAATACCCATAGATGTACGACAGGCTATTTCTGAGTGGATTGCTGTCTTTAACAAGACAGCATTGTTATTTCCTTATTTTGTGGCTGTCAAACTCTCCAAAGAAGTTATAAAATCCAAAATCTGTTAGACTCACGTGAAGAAGACACCATGCTGACAATGATAGAAGAAGACGTGCTAGAACTTTGCACCATCACTGTCACCAGAACGCCGATGACCAGGCCAGCAACGGGATTTGATAAGACGGAACCATCCTTGAAAATGTCTCCTGCTGCTTTGCCTGTAGGAATAAAACTTACAGGTAGTCCTCAGCTTACAACAGTTCATTTAGGGACCATTCAAAGTTGCAACAGCTCTGAAAAAAATGACCCATTTATCACACTTACGACCATTGCAGCCTCTCCATGGTCATGTGATCAAAATTTGGATGCTTGGCGACTGGTTCCTATTCATGATGGTTGCAGTGTCCTAGGGTCGTGCGACCACCTTTTGCCAGCTTCTTATCAGCAAAGTCAATAGGGAAACCAGATTCACTTAACAATCAGGTTATTTTAACAACTGGAGTGACTCATTGAACAACTGGGGCAAGAAAGATTGGAAAATGGAGCAAAATTCACTTAACAAATGTTTTGCTTAGCAACAGAAATTTTAGGCTGAATTATGGTCGTAAATGGAGTATTACAACTTTAAAGAAGCTTCATAACACTAGAACCTCCATAACAAGAAGAACAATATCTGGAGAGGATCTGATGCACCTCACAGGGTGTGAGCCATAGCATGAAGGACAGACGTTTACATTTATTAGAAATTCTGTTTATATAAAGCACCACACAGATCAAACAAAGCAACAGTCACCATGTGCTTTACTGCTCAGCTACTGTATTTAACTGTAACAGGAAGCAGGGAACTCTACTTAGAACAAAAGAGCATAGAGTATATACCATAGAGCCACACTTGTAAATACTGCCATCTACCGGCAAAATACTACTGTAATTTTTGCACAGAAAAACATTCCAACAATGAATACCAACAACATTATTCCACCAGTCTTTCAAAAATGTGAAAAAGGTGCTTTAAATTGTATTTAACTACAATGCCTGTCTTCATAGCATGCAAGACTTGTAGGGAAGGGAACTTGTTTTCTTAACTGAGATGAAGATTACAATGGTTCTCACAGTTTTTTTTTTACCCATCTACCTATTTCAAGTGTCTGTGAAAGGTATTTTATCTATTGAATCACGTGGATAAGACGTTCTCCATCACAATGTGCATTACCAAACACTTAAGACACTAGATCAAGAGATTAGTTTGGGTAAGAGATTAAATCTTAGATTGGCAGCTACCTAAAAATAGTTACAACAATGCAGGTTGAAGGAAACAAGCAGGTCTCCTCCACACCACACCCAGAATATCCCCATGTGATTGACAGCTCTTACGCCCAGTGGGCCTCAGAGGCTTACCGTGTTCAACTAAGCGAGTCCAGGAAAACTGAGTTTAGCCAGCCTCATCTCCCTTAGAGATATTAATGCTCTACATACATTGTCTTTTAAGGGTGTCAAATGGAACAAATAGTAAGAGCAGTGAGTCAATTGACAGCTAATTTAATATCCTAAATGGCATCTCAGTCTGGAAGAAACTTGGGAAATAAAACATCTCAGCGTATTTCTCTGGGAAATTACTCTTCAAGTTTCCAAATATTAAATATACCTTCCCCTACGATGTGTTTTGCCTCTTCCTCCCAAAGATGCTTTTATTTTGACTGCAACTGGACTTCTTGAATTTTCTTTTAAGACATTTCACTTCTTATCCAAGAAGCTGCTTTGGTTCTGACTAACTAGCGGGGAATGGGTCGGAACTGAAGAAGCTTTTTTTTTTCTTGTTAAATCAGAAGGTCCAGTTGTCTTTAAAATAAAAGACACGCTTGTGACAACCATGGCCTGGATGATTGAGAACCTCCAAAGACCTCTACGGACTTTGGTGCACCTTCTCAAGTCTTCCAGACTTTGTGGTCAAAATAACAATCTTGAGGATCTATCCTTCCCCAGTGGCTTGATGAAGCTATAAAGATGTTCTAAGTCCCTACTGGGGAACTGATCTGTTTTAGATAAATGCATTCCTTGGACATAAGCCAGTTAAAAATCTTCCCCTAGTTAAATCAGGTTTTCCACATGAACCCAAGATCAAGACAAAGCGATCCGTATAAAGTTGTGATTGGAAGGTTTGTTCAGGACTGCAGAGTCCCGGGTTCAAGACCCCCGCCAGCTATGGAGCTTCCTTGGATGCCTTGCACCCCTGCCTTTTCTCTCAGCCCAGTCTAACTCACCAAATTGTTGCTAAACCAAACAGGGCGTGACCTTATGTAGGCTGCCAGAAGCCTCTTAGAACAATGTTTACCAACTCAGCAACTTCAGCATGGATGGAGTCCAAGGCTGGCTGGGGATTTCTGAGAACTGAAGTCCACCCATCTTAAAGTCTGTTGACACTGCCTTAGAGGAAAGATTAATCACTACAGCTAATCCTCAGCGAGTCTTCCCTGTAATGATGTATGGGTATGAATTACATCCCTGTAATGATGTATGGACGCGAAGAAAGGCTGTTCAAAGAAGAATTGGTGCCTGTGAACTGTGCTGCTGGCATAAATTATTGTGTATACATGGACCGACCTAGAAACAACGAAGAGGTGGTGCATTATATAAGGCCAGACACATCACTAGAAGCCAACACTACGTCTGATTTACTCCGGCCATATCTTGTGTGAAAATTCAGTGGAGAAGTCAATGACGCCCGGAATGGTTAGTGGAACAAGAAGAAGGAGCAAGCAAAGAACACGCCGGCTTGGTACCATCAAAACTGATACAAAGATGAACATCTAACAACTGAAAGAAGCTGTGATTGACAGGGTAGCAAGGAGAAGACTTGCCTGTAAAGTCTTCAAGACTCAATGGTTAAAACTTTTCATCATTCGGATTTCATTTTGCTCTCCTTTTGCCTCCTTTCTTTAATGATTCTGTTCCACCATTTCTTTGATATCAGCGTAACTCATGTCCCGTGGCAAGTTATCCCACAACAAGTTGGCCAAAGCGAGTTGGCCACAGCCAGTGGTGAGATTCAACCGGTTCGCACCTTTTTAAGAGAACAGGTTGCTGAAAGAAATCTCCTTTTGGTTTTTTCCATTTTACAGGGCTAATCCTGTAAGGAAGGCCAGAAGGAAACATTCTGGTGTTGTTTCTAGCTTAAACTTTATTGCCCTGCTTACAGAAACTGCCCCTTGGTTAACCCTTATAAGAGCTAAAGGTTCTTGGCAGTACGCCCAGACTTACTGTCACCTGAGCTCCGGAGTTTTTTTTTTTCTTTGCTGATATTTTGCTGGGGCTTGACTTTCTTAAAGGGGAAGGGTTGTTTGAAGCTTTTTACACTGCTTTAGTGGTTCCTGGCACTGTCCTTTTTGGGTGTACTTCCAAGAGGCAGGATGCAAGCTTGGCACTGATTTTTTACTGTCTTTCTGGGGAACATGTGATCTTTCTTAAATCTGGATGATTTCCTTATCTTGTGAGGTGAATGAGACCAGCTGGTATCTTTAAGTGGTGCAAATAGATCTAAGGATTGCTTCTCCAGGGTGTGCTGTTTCTTTAGATCTAAATGACATCTCTGCTAAAAGGTTTTCATTTTATGAGCAAGAGTTGGCTCCTGATAGTTATCATTGCATTGTAACTATTTTAATTCCTCAAAGTCTCTGGCACCCTGCCTGATTTGTAACTCTGGCTTGCAGGTATTTCTAATCTAATGATTAGTATTTAGGGCAGCTTTTTGCAAGCAAAGAAGCTTTTTGTATTTTTGTACAGGTAATCCTTGA
>JANHGC010004297.1:59162-69903 GCA_027560395.1 Boaedon fuliginosus | reverse complement strand
TCTTTAGAAGGCCAGATCCTGAAGATGAAACTCAAATACTTTGGCTACCTCATGAGAAGGAAGGACTCACTGGAGAACAGCCTAATACTGGGAGTGATTGAGGGCAAAAGAAGGAGGGGACGACAGAGAATGAGGTGGCTGGATGGAGTCACTGAAGCGGTTGGCGCGAGCTTAAATGGACTCCGGAGGATGGTAGAGGACAGGGAGGCCTGGAGGAACATTGTCCATCGGGTCATGATAGGTCGGACATGACTTTGCAAGTAACAACAACAACAAATATATAATAGAGAGTGTATAAGTTCTAAAGTAACTGTAACACATACTAAAATAATAAACATTGTGAAAAATGAAGGGCTTCCAAGGAAGAAATGAGTGAACTGATGAGCAGAATGAAGAGTTGATTGTCCTCAAGTGCTCTAGAAAGTTGCTCCTTTTGAGGACACTGCAAGACAGCAGTCTTTGGTGGGTTTAGAGCTCTGGGAGATGAGGGAATAGCCATCTTGCTCAAAATACAGTCAGTGCTTTTAAAAGGTCATTGGGTTTGCATATTTCCTTTTCTAATCACTTTTTGAAATGGCTTTTTAATTGTTTTTCAGCTAATAAGCTTTGATTTGATAAATTTGAACACTGAGTATTCTTCAGTCCTCAGCAAAAGAAAATTTAAATATAAGGTTAGAACCTAAAACATTTTTTTAAATAAACAGCAAAAGCGTGAAAGAAAAAATCCTTCCCATGGGAAAATGCTTTTGTTTTGAATTATTTAAAAATATCATGATAGGATGGGACTTCGAAGGTTGGACACTAGAGGGAACCAGAAGCGACTAAAGATTAAAATAAAAGAAGAAGACATAAACTTACAAATACAGAATGAAGCCAAATACTGAAGCCAAATACTTTATCATTAGACGTACTGAAAAATATTTTTGAATAATGGACTCAGAAGTTAATTTTAAGAATGTCCGTATTTAAAACAGTAATTAAAAACAGTATTAAAAAGAGTATTTAAAAATTTCAAATTCCATCAAATATGAGTTATGAGGAAAATCTTACCCCTTGATATACCTTTGTGCTCCTTTTCTTTCAGAGTTCTGACTCCTATCTCCTAAAGACAAAAGCCTTCTTCCTGAATATGGAAGGGTTGGGGGAAATCTCTTCCTCTCTGTGTAAGCAGTACAGGTCACACTCAAGACCATGGAAAATAGTTGATAGCAGTCTAGGAGACTGTGAAGGTAAGCTGGTTCCACAATACCACCTTCAACTGTACCACTACCGTCAGCCATTTTGCCTCCTTGCTTTGGTGTCACAATTTCAGGCAGTGGTGGGCTGCTGCCTGGTTGGACTGGTCCAGGCAAACCCCTAGTTGTGATCACTGGCTGGGCCTGCCCATGTGTCCCTGCATTATCCTTTCCATATATAACTAACTTTCTGGCTTCTTCCCCCTGCCCATGCTGCCCAGCTGAGTTCCACGCCGCGCCTGCTATACCCACCGGAGCTGCCTGAGTAGATAGCTGCATATTTGAAGCTGCGTTTCAGTCCTGAAGAGGTGCATGTGTGCTCACAACTAGTGAACCGGTTATTAACGTAAGTACAGCCCACCTCTGATTTAAGGGTATTAGTGGAACCCTAATAGACAACTGGAGGCCATATGTGACCTATGAATTGCTAATCCTTGCCGTGCAGCCATCAAAATAGCAAAGATTACAATAAAAGACTTTATCCTGGTGCATTGTATTGTGCTTTGCACCCCTCTGGAATGAACTCCCCGGTGATATTAGGACCACGCCCACCTTATTGGCCTTCCACAAAGCCGTTAAGACCTGGCTCTGGCGGAAGGCCTGGAACTTACATATCCCTCCCCTTGGACGAATGTTGACGTGCGAGTGTATTTAGTAATGTTTTAACTTGTACTAATTGTATCACAATTGTTTTTATTATTGTAAGCAGCCTCGAGTTCCCCTTGACCGGGGAAATGAGGTGGAGTATAAATATGAACAAATAAATAAATAAATAAATATTGGCATCATTATCTTTTTTCTGGTTGATTTTGAAAAAAAAATCAGACTGGATAGTTATATGCAAGTATATATATAAAACTCTTATATAATATAAGTACTCTTATACTACTGTAAAAGAAAAGCCTCATTCCCTTGTTTTATTTATGACCATCTTGGGTTTTAGAAAAATACAGGCATGCATCCATATTTCTTCCAACCTGTTCCTCTAGGACTCCCTGATTTTCCATTATGATTTCAATGCCTCCTCAACATTACTAAATCTTTCTTGCACCACTGAAGAGATTAAAATCTCTCCTACAATGTTCAACTAAGATTCACCTATATCTGACCACAATCATACAATGTTTAAACTTGTTGATTTTGGGGGGAAAATCATGCTGGATACTTATATCATATGCAAGTATGGGCTTGCCATTCAGTGCTTGAGAAAATGCCATGTTGTTGTACAGCATGGGCTATAACCTATTCATAACTATTTGAATGATTTGAACTGTATGTGATAACCTGTAGTGTCTTGGTTCTAATATTCTGTTTCTGTGGTCTGTCCTTTAATAGATCCGCCTGGAAATTGATCTGGCTCTATTGATTTATCCATCCATCTTGCTTGTGGCCAATTTAAAATCTACATCAATTGAATCACTTTATGTATTTGAATAAGTGAACTGTAGTTCACAAAAGTGAACTTATATCTCTTAATAACATTATTCAGAAAAGGTGCTACCAATCTCTTGACATTTTGCCATTCTAGACTAACATAGCTGTCCTCCTTTAATCTTTACCTATGTTATGGAAATGTTATATGGCTATATATTTTTTCTGTTAATTTTTTACTCTTGTAAAAGAAAAGTTTTTTCTCATTTCCTTGTTTTATTTATGACCATCTTGGGTTTTAGAAAAATGCAAGTATGCATCCATATTTCTTCCAACCTGTTCCTCTATCCTTGACTTCCCCTCCTGATTTTCCATTATTATTTTAATGCCTCCTCAACATTACTGGATCTTTCTCCCACCACTGAAGAGATTAAAATCTCTCCTACAAAGCTCAACTAAGGTTCACCTATATTTGACCACAAGCATACAATGTTTAAGTTTCTTCCTGTTTACAAGACTTTTGTACTTTTATCACAGTGGGTACTATGTCTAGCACACTTTAAAATCATTGTTAATTACTCAACCTCTTGATCATTAAATTGCATCTAGATGTTCTTTCTATCACTGCTTCTATGATCTCCTCTCCTTTCTATATTGTCTGATTGATTAAAAAAACATCTGTATGTAGGAAATGTATATTAAAAAACTGTATCATGTGGTGATGAATGATGAGATGTAGCATGTTAAACCCATCTCACAGAGTTGTCATTATGGGGTAAACAGAAGGAGAAAGTATTATATATATTTGCTCCCTTGAGTTGCTTTAAAGTAATAAAAGCAGGATAAAAATCTGATAAATAGGTAGATCGATAGATCGATAGATAGATCGATAGATAGACAGACAGACAGACAGACAGAGAGAGAGAGAGAGAGAGAGAGAGGGACAGAGAGGCAGAGAGATAGAGATAGAGAGAGATAGAGACATGCTCCTAATATACTTTCCCCAATTCTTCCATTTAAAAAAAATATAATTGTCTTTTGCCTTGACAGCAAATTTCCTTAATACTAATCAACCTGTGAAATATTACAATATGTTTTAAATAGAATACAGGTAGTCCTTGACTAACGGGCATCCATTCAGCAACCATTCAAAATTATAGGACAATGGAGAATGGTTCTTACTAAGTGCATTACAATCTCTGCTTGAAATGAAGCACCTCCATGCTCATGATTTCTCACAGAGCCTGCAAGGCTCTCCAATGTCTTCCAAGGCTTTCCAAGGCCATGGAAAACTTCTGGAGCCTTCAGAAGTGGCTTCTGCACAACTTGGGAAGTCTTTGGTGGCTCCATGCAAACTCTTGAGTGAACAGCTCTAGGAATGAAGGCCTTGTGCAAAGGGGAACTGCTTCAGATGGGCCATGCAAGTCTCTCCACAGTAGGAGAAAAATGCATGATGGTAAGTGGCACATGGCTGATCTTCAGAAACATTGGACAGCAAGGGCAGTGGAGAATGGCACAAAATGATATTTGTGAGTTATGGTGGCAGTGCTAGGGCAGATGAAGAGGCCTGGGATGGTGGCAGCTGGCTGTGACTGCTAAAGGTCCTAGGCCTCTACTGTATTTCAGATCCAACTTGGCCATGTTGCTAACGGGTGCTGCAGGGCTGGGCTGGGGCAGTTATAGCTTTCAGCACATTCCCAGCTTGACCTCCTGCAGCAAGTCTTCCAGGGCTTCTCCCAGCCTCTGAAGCACCCCCATGTTCTGTTTAATGACCCACATAATTGCTTAATGATAGTAACTGGGAAAGTGAAGATTATGCTCATTGAGTGAAACAGTCATGGGGGTGCCTCAACTTCCAACCAAAATTTCAGGTTCAATTGTGATAATAAATTAAGGATAGAATACTGGGGAATATCATAAAGTTCTTGTCAAAACATTTTTTATTATCTTTCTTGACTTTTGTTGCAAGTCTTTCTTTATTCTGAGCCTTTGCTTTCCTGACTTGGTCTTTGCTGATAGTCTGCCTTAGCTATATGCCTCTCTTTCCATTTTTTGTACTTGTCCTTTTTGTCTTTCAATTTGTCAGTGACATCTTTATGCCACCATGCTGATTTCTTCTTGGATTTCTTTTCTTGATGAGGCTGGATCTGGACAGAGGATATCACAAAGTAGAGTGCTCCACAACTGTTCTAGTTATTTTGACACCTGAGACTAAAGATATTATAAAGACATTTCTTGCCTGACAGTAAAATTATATCAATGTTGTTTTCACATAGCATGCAAACCATCAACTCCAATCACATTTTAATTTAGCATGTTTTGCAAATACTATTCATGTAGTTATTTTACCTGTCTTATGTGCACCTGGAAAAAACCAGACTAAGTTCAAGCAAGGTTTAGTATACTGCACAAACATAGCCACAGATTCTTCCATGGGGAGTAAAAACAGTTTGAAAAGGACATGGACAAATGACAGAAACAACAGGCCTAAATTAAGAAGTAACTATTAAAAAGCTTACTTCCCCACCTGCCCTCTTCAGAGCAGACTGCAAGCTCTTGCTTGCTTTCAAAAAGTGAAACAAAGAAATGGAGGAATGTTATATAATTTTGCCTTTATTATTTGTTATTCATATTCAAAATCAAATGCTTCTACTCCAAGTGAATCAGCAAGAATTCAGTGATCCTTTGTTATTCCCTTTAGGGCATGCAATACATTTGTTATATACAATTCTATCTACGGTAATCAAATGTAATTTAGGTGTGGATATTTCTGAACTTACTTAACATTTGCTTATCAGAAAATCCACAAAGGACTGGAGGTATGTAATACATTGTTCTGAGATAATTAAGTTTGTATTGAGAAATGCATATTTTATTTGGCCATGATGAATTTCAGAGTTCTAGTCTAGTTCTGAGTGGAGAGTGAGTGTCAGGACTTCCATCCTGCTACATTATTTCATGCTCTCCCTGAGATGGCTTTTGAGGACTCCCTGGCAGATCAGTGCGCTGCCAGTTATCATTAGGCAAGGAAAATGACCCATTACAATGTACATTCAAGAATTCCAAATCCTAGTTGGTCAACTAGGGGATGGGCCAAAGTTGATCCTGATGGATTACTTCTGAGAAGTGCTGAGTCAAGAGCTATACTACACCTGCCTGTCTTGGGAGGGGGCACCCGGAAATCTTCAAGGGTGGTATGTCCTGGCCAGTGAAGTTGTGATCAACCTGACCAAGTTCCATGAATGTACTGGATGGGAGATGCAGAATCCCTACACCCCAGAGAAGAGAAACCCTCAAAAGCAGATAAGGGAGGGCCAAGCCTTGATGACACTCCAGACCCCAACAATGCTCTACCAGCAAAAAGGGCCACTGTGTTGCTGAGTGCCTAGCTCATTGGCTAAAAACCACCCATGCAAGAAACATCAAGAAGAAAGAGAAAGGCCCCCCTAAGCCAAAAAAAGGAGAGGTGGAAACAAGTGGAGGTTATAGAGTTAACACCATCTTCTAGTGATGGCAAAGGAACTCCAACCAAGAGAACTGAGATTATCCTCAAGAGCAATAGTGGTGGAGAAGATGACCCCATGGATTGGTCTTTTCCAGGAGAGACAGAATGTCATGACTACCATCCTGATACGCCATGCTTGCTTGCTGCCAGCCTGTCATACTCGATGAGAGAGGGGAGCTGTGGGTTAGGATAAGGGTGGGTCAACATGAGAAGAATTGAAACTATGCCTCGTGCCATCCCGTGAGAGCCATCAGACATTCCAAGATCATACTGAAATGCAGAATCATCCAGCCCGCAAAGCCAGGGACTGTTACCCAAACAAGTTGTTAGAATTTAATTGGACACTTGAAAATAACCAAGCACGAAGGTTAAAACAAGAAAAAATTAGCTATACGCTTTACACACAAAACCCTCAGATCCAGCTTAGCTTCTTCTGTAATCACTTGGCTTTAGTAAAGTTACTTTTGTTAACAATGGATTTGAGAGTCTTTCTTTTCTAACTGACCAAATAGGGACTGTTGACAGTGAGGATAGGGAGAAAAATGAGTCCCCATAAGGATATTTAGTTAGTTATGAATCATTATTAAAAAAAATTAAAATGGTCATTTCAGTCATTACCTCTCAGAGGTAATTTGCTACTCAGCAAAACAAGTAGAAAGAATTTAAAGAGCGGGGACCATTTTACTCCCAAGGACTGCATTGCACATTCACCTGCATTACACAGACACATAATGCCTCATTTATGTATAGTTTTATATCACTACAATCCAACCAAAATATTTTTATACACAACTCTTCTAATTACATTCCTCTTCTGGATCCTTCTGTCCAGCCACTGACTGTCCAGTCAATCAGCATCTTACTCATCTACCCATCTCTTCTGTCACATACTGCCATACAATACACAACACACACATAGAGGCTACACACATAAGAAACATGCTTTCACTGTAGTTTAGCTGTTTCCCAGTCAGCTTGATAGCATGGGAGAAAGAGGTTTTAAATTTACTAAAAGCGCTCTTATGAAACTTGACTGATAGAACTCACAAGTGATTCCTTAACCTGAACCAGGCAACAATCAGGCTAGCCAACTGGAACAAAATATAATAAATCCAGCTGTCAATCCTCTTCATCTCTATCCAAGCAATTGTATTACAAGGCTTAACAGCATCAACCCCACAACATCCAATTTGTTTATCATTTCATCTTCCAATTTATCTCATTATCTATCAAAAGGGCCTGTCACCTAACCATTGGCAGGACAATCAATTAAGAATCCCAAAACAATGCTTATTTGAACAAAAAGGCCTCTCTAGTCTTCCTGCCACAATTCTTCTTCTTATATCCTTGTTCAAACTAAGCTTTCTTCAATGCTTTTTGTCCATGACTTCAGTATTCCAGTAAAGAGTACATGGTCAATCATGGTGCTGAAATAAAATGTTATTTTATTATAAAGTATTATATATTAATTGATTAGTTTCCCTCCTTTAAAAAAAAGCCCTGACATTTTTACATCCAATAAAAGGATGTAAAAAAGATTAGGGTTTTTTTTTAAAGGAAGGGAACCAATCAATAGGAACAAATTTGCCATCAGAAAGTCAATATTCAGAAATCAATTAGAATACCTTTCAGGTTTTATCTGTTATTTAATTTAAAATGGCCATCCCAACATAAATTAAATGAAAACATTGAAGTAGAATAGCTGCATCAATTCAATTGTGCATCTGCAAAATATTTTTATTTTACTATTGAAATTAATCATCTTAATAATAGGAGGTTGTTTTTTAAAAAAAAAACTTGTTTATGATTGGGCACTGTAAAAATTTGAACACCTTCATTTAAATGTTAAAGTAATGGCATTGCCAATACATGTTGTATTTAAGTTTCTTTTACCATTGTCATTTATAGTGCCCCCTTGCCTATTATGTCTGCATGCACATACAAATATTTCTGGTTATCTAGAGAAACACTTAAGACACCTGATGAAATGGATTATACCCATGGATTCATAACAAATAATTTATTAATCTTTTTAATGCCAATGGATTGTTGATAGGATAGGCTTGTGAAAAACAGGTGTTGATTAAGTCAAAACCGATATGAAAAGTAATTTTGCACTCTTTGCAGGAATTACCCCCACTTCTCTGCTTTTTCCTTTGTCCAACCAGTCTTGAATAAATCACTCACAAATGGATATAAATCAGGCAAAAAAAAAAAAGATGCTCTAGCAAGATCCCTCATTCTCTTTCATCATACTTCATGTTTCTTGAAGAAAGAAAAGGCTACTATATTATGATCTGAAGGGGGGGACTATCTGGTTCTCAGGCTGTGTAGGTAAATCATCATCCTTTAGGCCAGTGGTTCTCAACCTTCCTAATGCCGTGACCCTTTAATACAGTTCCTCCTGTTGTGGTGACCCCCAACCATAAAATTATTTGGAACCACATATGGCAATATGTGTTTTCCAATTGTCTTAGGCGACCCCTGTGAAAGGATCATTCAACCCCCAAAGGGGTCCCGACCCCCAGGTTGAGAACCACTGCTTTAGGCTAAAGAAGTTGGCCATCACTGGCCTATTTTTCAGAAAAACCTGGTGCCACGACTTGTATTGTTCTTATCCCCCAAATTGAACCTAGAATCAACATCTACTCACTTCAAGTTTTCCATTCTTTGTCCAAAGAATACAGCTACCCAAGGGGATACTGTGACAGACAGGAATAAAACCCAGCAACCGATGAAGGCCAACTTGCAGAGGAATCTGAAGGTCATGCTCCATTGATAAAGTAGAAAGATCACAAATAATATGAAGGTGAGTAAAAGAAGATCCATTGTTGCTGGGATAAAGGTGCAGATAAATATGGAGGAACAAATAACACTATGGAAGGTAAACAGATATTCCAGGGTGGAGAAAGGGGGTGGCCCTTTGAGAGAGATTGTAAACTATCAATTGGTGTTGCCTGTGGGAAGAATAGAGGATGGACATTGACACAGAAATATGTCAGCAGAGAGTGTGGGAAGGAATGCTCTAGAACTGCATGTGGTGTGTATTCTGAAAGATGAGAAGAAGCTTGAACTACAACAGAATGAATCATTCCAAATATTATATCTTTTGGGGGGAGGGGAGTCAGTCAGTCTTTTAAGATAAAACCAGTCTGTGTTTTCAATTTTTTTTAAAAGCCTGAATATTTATCCAGAATTTTGACAAGTAGATATTATTGTTTGAAATGAAAGAGGAACAGGTGGTGTATTTTGTTAGGTGAGCATCCTTTGGTGAAGTGTTTAAAAAACCTATTAGTCACCCTTCTGAAATGAGGAACTTGTTTCTAAGAGCTGGAAAGATCTAGCACCAAGACCAGGAACGTTTCATGAGATGTGGACCAATATATGTTCTTGTGCAATGTTACTGATGATCACAAAAGCACTTTTTTAGGCAAAGCAAGTCAAAACATGTAAACTTTGGCCAGGATGTGTTCTCTTAAGAAACCACCTAGCACAGGATTTTAGTTCAATTTGGGAAGACATTTCCATCCTGTTATAACATTAAAAGATCCTCCCTGCACGCCATGCCAGTAGAAGTTCTACATCTCATATCATTGGAAGCCATTCTCTTGGAGAGAAAAACGGTAGCCTCATATAACATGAAAAAGAATCCCTAGTTTTTCTTAACTTCCTTGAGCAGGAGATATTGGTTTGATTGACACAATAGATATCTCTCTTCAAGCATAACATTTAAGAACCTTGTAGATAGGAAACTGACATTCTGTTCTGCTCCAAAGACTCCAAGTTATTACTATATGCTGTTACTACTACTATTACTACTACTGCTGCTACTTATTAAGGATTTCAAAGTTCAGATTTACTGGTACTTCAAACATAATGTACCAGACATTCAAAGACACAGGATAGATTACAATATGTCTGGAATAGGCTGTCTTACAGCTGAAAAAAGAATGATAATCAGAACTGCTTTGCAACTGGTTCCCTTGATGTATTTTCCAAATAATTTCAACATCCCTTACATTTCAGATAAGATGCCTGTTCACCTTTCAGAATTAAATCAAAGGAAGCTGTTTTTATCAGTGTATTACATCTAATAATCTTAACTGTGTCATAACCTGTCTTTATAGCATCATAGTAAACATATATTGGTAACCATCCATTATCTCAACCCTAATGTGACCTATGATAAAATACTGCAAGGTATATGCTTCCTCCTTAAGAGGACTTCTTTTTTTTTTAGGAATTCAAACAAGGCCAGAAATGAAACCACACATATCCTTTTCTAATTCTAAACACAAAAAGATATAATTATGTGACTAGTTTTTTCTTATTGTTCCCCTTCCGCCATCCCTCCCTAAAATAGGACAAACACTGCAATGATCTTTTGGTTTAGACTGTGGAAAACAGCAGCTAGGCCTGATATAAGGTATATATATGTTTTCGTAGATTTTCATGGGTACAGCTATGAAAGTCTTGGTGTATTTGGGTCTTTTCCAAATACACTAAGACTGTCTTTTCTGAATACACCAAGACTTTCACACAGGAAAAGACCCGAATACACCAAGACTTTCATATATATATGTAAGTCTTTGGTTGTTCGGGCTTTCTCCCACGTAAAATTGGAAGTATC
>JANHGC010004296.1:46279-56890 GCA_027560395.1 Boaedon fuliginosus | reverse complement strand
AGCTCTGATAAGCAGTATATAAAATCTGAGTGCTATTGCTATCCATGCTGTAAGCTGCCCAGAGTCCTTCGGGAATTAGGCAGCATAAAAATGTAATAAATAAATAAATAAATAAATCCATCAGAGCTGATGGGAAAGTGATACCCGCTATTTATTTTCTCAGCTCAGGTACAATATCTTCTTGCTCTTTTATCTCAGATTCTGTTCCCTATACAGTAATTCCACCTCTTTTTTTAAAAAAAAGAAAGATTAACAGAAAACCTTTTCTCTAATAGAGTGAATCTCCAAATCTCTCTGTATGAGCTAAAAGTCATGCTGGAAGACAGGATAATTATTGAAACACATATACTGTTTATCATTCAGACTAGATAAATGTCTGTCTTAAAAACATTGTGAATGCAGGCTGGGTATTCACAACCAAATTAATGTCACACAGTTTCTGGGATATAAAACCCATCAGAATGTTTACATAAGGTAAATGCAAAATCCCTTAGCTAGTATATTCTATTCAATTTGAGCCAATTTCTTCCTATGCCAACCAATCCAGTCAGATTAAAGCCAATAATGGTACATTGTAATAACCACATCATATACAGCATTGTTAGATTGGTTTTGTTGATTGCTTTCTCTGACAGATTGATTGAAAAGTAAAACTGGTATTTTTGCTACTACTTGTGAATTATAGCAAGCCGTCTATTGAGTAAGCTAAATACAAAAGTGCATTCCTTTCTCTTTCTTCCTTCAATAATATTGAGTAAAATATATCCATTACAGAAGGTTTCTGGCACCATTCTTATCAACAGGGCATGGCATAATTCGACTGAGCATGTCTTGAGGCAAAATTGTAGTCTGAAAGATGACATTTACATACCGTATAGCTTTTGCTGTCAGCTTCAATCTATATGCCTCAATGAAAACTAAATTGATAGCTGGACCTTCTACAATAGCCTAGAGATACGTGTTCAGGTTTCAAGTTACTTTAGAAAGGCTTCTAACACAACTGGGATGAAGATGCTGACATCACTCCTAGCATCCCAGGAGAATTTTAAAAAAATAATTAGGGCAACCTTGTATCTAAAAACTAACATGGTAGTTCATCTCTCTCAATTTACTTTCTCTTTTCGGTCCATCACAGAAATGCAGTTCCCTTTTCATTCTTTCCAGACCCCCAAAAAGGAATTAAATATTTTCATGGCTATGGAACCTTGTTAAGGAGACAGTGGGATGAAATTTCCTCAGCATCATTTTACAAACTGCATTTGTATCTCCAGTCTGGGAGTAGAAAATCTGTATGTTTGTATGTGTCTGTATTACTATACTGTATTACTATACAATTAATTCTTATATAGCACATATCAGGTTTGCTTCTTATTGTTTTTAGACAGAAAACAGACAGATAACATTTGCCAAAATTCAATTTTTATTGGTTTAGAATTTAAATTTTCTATCAGATATATCCACTAGCCAAGCAATATTTGCTACTTCTCTGCTAGATAGTAAATGCTATAGGAATTACATAAGATGAGCATTAAAAATGGGAAGCCACAAGTGCTGCTGTTAGTCTATTTTATATTAAACATTGTCATCATCTTTTTTAAAAAATTACAACTTTTTGCTATTTTGGGGGGTTGGTGGCATACAATGTAAAATATAAACACTTCTACAGGCATCTGGATGACTTTGGGTAAGATCCTCTCTCTCAGCCCAACCCACCTCACAGAGTTGTTGTTGTGGGGAAAGTAGGAGAAGGAAGATGACTTCCGGCCAGTCACTCTCTATCAGACTTGTTTTGCATTTCATTGTGACAGCTATCCTCCTCTTTAGAGTGACTCTTTTCACCTTTCTAGCCTAGCTTATCACATACTAACAAAACCAGCCCTGCTTTGCTTCTTAACACAGACAAGATCAGCTGCATCCTATCATCTGTTGAGATTGCTTTCATGAAAACAGTTGTATATCTGCACATATGCAATACTGATAAAAAATGAGGGATCAACACCTTGTAATGCTTAAAAAAAGTAGTACACAGAAAAAGTTTAATTTTTATAAATGTTATAACCAACTCTTCAATGAAATTATGATGTAGAATTTGCTAAACATATCTGGCTACCTACTGGTACTGTTTGATTTTTGTTGCCTTTTTCTGCTATAATTAACTAGCATTTCTCAGAGACTGGGTGGCTTGGAGATCTCTTACTGATTTCTCTACATAGGAAAAAAGTATTTACTACAACAAATAACTATTTGTATATGTGCACAAATACAATCCTTAATCTATAAAACAAAGAAATAACTAGCTATTAAGAAATGCATACGGTATTTATACTGCTTGGCATAAAGCACTGCTTTCTATTCTTATTTACTCTTTTTGAGGAGGATGGAATTCTGTCACTCAAGAATTTCAGGATAATTTTATCTCATTTATCCATATTTATTTTTTCAAACTGGCGTAATTTTTATGTCAAAACAAAATTTGCAAATGCACTAAAGTTTTCTTGAATGGAATGGAATTTAGCCACAGCATTTATATAATTATCTAGCAAGTTTTTTGTAAAAGACATCTCTGTCATCCTAAAGTAGGGTGTGCACATCTGAGAAGGCTTTTATCATGCCATTGTATTTCCCATTTATGAAAATTTACAGGAGATGAGATGGCAATGAAGTCTACTTTCTATCATCCCACATTTCCACCTTGTCTTCCATGTTTTCCTGATGATGATGATGATGATGATGATGATGATGATGATGATGATATTGTATATCATTTTATTGGAAGTGGTAGGATTTGGTTACCTAGGGGCATTCAGACTTTCATTTGTAATGGAGTTCCTTCTTCATTTATTTAGCTTTTTATTGTCACCAGAAAACTAAGGTTATTCTCTTGTTGTTTTCTCTTAATTTTTAACTAAATGCTCAGTTCAGATATGAATTTTTATATTTCTAATTTCTATAGCTAATAAATAAAAGTTTAAGCAGGGGAACGGGAAGCACCCCAAATAGAATACGAGTACTTAACTATGAGTGTTAGTGAGTATTTATATTCTGTAAGTGAACTATCAATAGGCAAAAAAAGTCTGCATGTTTTATATTTGAATTCACACACTCAGCATTGTTGAAATTGCTGAACTGCAAACTGGTCTAATTAATAAGCAGTTTTCTTATGGCTTAAGTGACATTAAGAAACTGCATGAGATGACACAAAACTCTTCTGCAGGCAAACTGAGATATTAAAAAAATAGGAAAATACAGCATACTGCCTCTTCAGATTTGTCAAAACACTTTAAAAGTTAGCTTAGGTTAGAGGGACATCAAGTGGCAGGATTGTATATCATAATAAAAAGGAAAATTAAAAGCCTACAAATTTCCAACATTATATCCCCATCTACCTTTTAAAAAACAAGTAAATTATGTCTTTAAAACATTGCTTTAAGTGCTATCAAACTTCTTTATAAATTATAAACTATAAATCATGGAAATACTCTTAAATTAACCCTTAGGCGTCTGAAGTATTGCCATACTTTGAGATTAGAGAGTTTCCAGATATTCTGTCATACAATCACTCTACTTCCTTCACTGAATACTAGAAGGTCAATATGATGTCATTAAGTTCTGTCCTTACCTCCTCTTTATTTTGTTCTTAAAATAAAAGACAAAACAGATTAGTTGACCAATACACTGTAAAGAAATATCCTTACTGATTGCCTTTAAGGCTTGTGACACATTGTTCCTACTACTGTTCTTGGGCTGCAGTTCTAAGACTGAAGGTCTCATATTTGTTGCACATTATGTTCAACTCCATGAGACTTGTTTTTGGATAGATACGACCAAATATGTACTGTTAATCTTACAATAATTTTTAAAAAAACAAGATTATACAAATTATGACTATCAAGCTTTAGGTTAGACTGGGAAGACGGAAAACACATATTACATTATAACAAAAGAGCCCTGGTGGAGCAGTGGTTAGAATGCAGTATTGTGGGCTAACACAGCCAGGAATTTGGTCCTGATAAGCTCAAGGTTGACTCAGCCTTTCAATCTTCCAAGATTGGTAAAATGGGGGCACAGATTGTTGGGGCAATATGCTGACTCTTAACTGTTTAGACTTTACAGAGTGCTGTAAAGCACTATGAAGTAGTATATAAGTCCAGGTCTGGGCACAATTAAGTAAAATTTCATTCTTACAACTACAATATATAAAAAAGACATGTAGGTACATTAGGCTCTAATCCAGAGCATTGGAAAGAAAGAGCAAATTGTAGATAAATCCCTAGCATGCCTTTACTCTCCGCATGCCAAATTTTCCTAAAGTTCTAAAAACTGATTTACAGGAAAGTCTTAGGGATGACTTCCTCGATCTGTCAGGATAGCAGAAGAGATGAATTAGAGAGTCATTTTCTGTTCATTCTCTTCTGGTGGAAGGAAAAGAAATATATACTGTGTAAATATAAACATAGCACTAGAAGTTAACCTCAATCAGATTTATGTAAATTAAGATACATAGAACTGGAAGTGATAACAGTTTTAACCTAGCAAATCTTCAACTATATTATTGGGCTTTTATTCTAACACCTATATTCTTTCAGAATGAGGATTTCTATTAATATTCCCGACTTGGATTTATCTAGAGAATGTGTGTAACACCTTAAAATCTTAGCATATTTTAAGGTCCAGGTATATTAATCAGGCATCTTAATTTCCAGCTTTGAAAGCTGCCAGAAAGATGTATTTAATAGATAAGCATTTATGTTTTTATCCTAAATTATATGAGAAATTGCCATTGTGGAATAACCCAAAGTAGAAAATAGCAGGGAAGATGTTAGATTGGGCCATACAGAGAATCTATTCTTTAATTCAGTGGATTTCTAATGTATGTTGCTGGTGTATGTATGTATGTATGTATGTATGTATGTATGTATGTATGTATATGTATGTACTTGTATATGATATACATATATAAAATGTAGGAGGGAACGATGGATGGATATGCTATGTACAAGATGTGCCTACACTCTCTCTCTCTTTCTCTTTTATGTTTAATTTGAATTCTATGAATATATATCTTCTTCCTTCACTGAATGATTAGTAAAGTCAAATATTTTCTGACATATCAGGTCTGCTTGGGATTGATTTAATTATTATGGGATCAAAGATAAATGTTAATGGATAAATGCAACCATTGCGAGTGCTCATGTTCTTAACACAAAAGCTCCCAATACATGCAAGAGATATTTAAAAGTGTATTTAGCTACAAGATAGTTTGCTGTAATTCCTTGTAACAAGGAACACATTTGCTAATATGTAAACATTATTACTTCCTTTTAGGGGGGAAAAAACCCACTTTTTTTATTGATGAGAAAACCAGTGCTTTTAATAGGCCCTTACACATGAAGCAATAATAGTAAACATCACATCAATCTGACAAACAGGGACACTGTCAAAACATTTGGTAGAAGGATCCAACTGTCTCCAAGGCCTTCTAAAAAGGGGCAGTCACACAATTTTAGGTGTACAAAATCTTAAATGCTTTCCTTAGTTCTGTTTGAATGAGGCATTTTGGACAAAGATAGGAAGAACTCTGTTTCAGTATACTAATTAAATAGAGAAGTTTGACTTTTAGTGATGGTAATAAAGGAATATCACAATAGTACATGAATAAGCAAATATCATTAATCTGCATTGCATCTGTAAGAACTAGAACTACATAACAAGACAGACAAAGGACAAGAGGTCTCTCTGTCTAAATTTTCCTGGCTTGAGTTTGGAGATTTATTTGGTTTCTTCAGCCCTTCCTTCCTGCTCTAGGGAAGCAAAGAAGACTTGGTTGAAACTCTGGTCTGTCTTTGGCCCTTGTTCTGGCTGCTCTGACAAACTCTAGGGCTTTTAAGCAGATTATAACTGCTAATTTTTACTGCGTTGAGATTGATTGGTTGTAAGGACATCCATGCTCTCTTATGGGGAGAAGAGGATCAGAAGATGGACTTCTGATTTGGACTCGACAGGACAGGGTGCGAAATCTGCGATCTCCGCGGCTCCAATCCTGACTTCCCCAACGGTAGGCTCCTAGGGACCTCCTGGAGTGAAGATAAAAGCGAGGGGAGGATGCCCAGACTGGTATAGGGGAACCACATTTCCCCTGCCAGTCTTCACTTCCTCCTGAAGCCTCAGATGGATGAAGGGACACCAGGAAAACATGGCAGCCGATAAGCCAAGTTGGACCGGGACTAAGATTATGCTGGAAAAGATGTGATGCAACAGGTGGTGGAAAAGGGGTGAGTGACTATATAAATTTCACTAAGATCCCTGAAAAGACTGCAGAAAATATCCCTAATGATAACGCAGCAGTGAATTTAACAGTGAAGGGACTGAAAAGCCACCACATTGAAATTTGGTGATAACAAGGATGGGAGGCTCCCTAGCTCCATATCAGAAACAAGGGGAAAGAAAATAAGATGAATCAGAGTGAAAGGGAGATAACGAATCCACCTCAGATGGACTTCCTATTTAAAGAAATATTTGGATGATTGCTAGCTGGATGCTTAAAAATAAATAAAATGGAGGATTTAATGGAGATTTTTCAAAGATTTCAAAACCAAATGAAGGGCGTGCTGGTTCACATGTGAAATACGTTGGAAAAGCTTGGTGATTTACAAATTGAAATAAAAACTAGGGAAATTAACTATGTGGTCCAGATATATTAATGTATTTTTTATTGTTGTAAGCCGCCTAGAGTTCCCCCTAACAGGGGAAATGAGGCGGGGTATAAATTTAATAAAATAAATAAAATAAATAAATATTATGACCAAAAAATTCAAACATATACAAAAAAGGCAAATGAAACCTGTAAATAAAAGATGACCGGAGAAGAGGCAGAACAGCAGAAAATCTGACGTGGACATCACTGAGCTGTGAAAGAAACGAGATTGGCAAGTTCGGGCTTGTGATCATGTGTGTAAGCAAGAAATACGAGGCTGGGAGCATGGGATTGGACCGCCAAAACCAAGAAGATGGAGGAGAATGTGGCAGTTTGATGACAGCTAGAAACTGGCAAAATAAAACGGAGGAAGAGGGAAGCTTGGAAATATAAGTAGCTGAATTTGTGAGCAACTGAAATTTAAGTGATAAGCAAGTTATGTTTTTTTCTTTTGTTTCTTTCTTGTATTTTTGTTATGGAAATTTTCTTGTGACATCTTGAGGATAGAAATGGAATATTAATAAATTTATGGGTTGTTTTGAATTAGAGTTTGGGGATACTGAATTTTATATTTTCATTGTTTATAAAATGAATTTGAAACAAAAACAGAGACAATATAAATATTGGTGGAATAGAAAGTATGGGAGAATGTTGGTAGTTATATTTGTATTACATATATTTCAAAAGATAGAATAGAAAATGACTTAGGAACCATGAACATGAAATAAAAATAGAGAGGCTATGAATTATGTTGGAGTAGAAAATGAAGAAATGATTAAGTTTTTTACGTGTACCTAGAAGAAAGAAAAGATCATGAATTATTACCATGCTATAAGTCTTAGTTGTATTTTTAATATGAACAAATTGCCTGATTTCTACAAGTAATGGAAGGTGAAAATAATGATTTTACAACACTTTGTTTTTGTGATGCAAGATAATTGATATTTATACTTTTGTTGTCTAGGAAAGAGAAATATGTACTACAAGACAGATAAGAAACTCTAGAGTCTATCAAATTAAAGTTCATATGCGTAATTAGAGGGAAGAAGAAAAAATGAATAACTGTTATTGATTATTAGATTTATGATTAAATAATTAAGCTCATGAATAATGGTAACAGATATAGAAGAAAATGGATGTAATATGATTTAATTTGTTAACGATTGACAAATACCTCCTGAATCCACACCTGTTCAAAAAAAGCAATTATGTTTGTAAAAGAAAAACCAATATTAATACTGGTTTAATATTATTAAAAAAAAGAATATCTCAAGTCTGAATATAGACAGAAAGTATCTATACAATAGAAAAATGTTCACTCATGCCCTGGTTATCTCCTGTCTGAACTACTGCAATGAACTCCATATGGAGCTACCCTTGAAAAGTATTGAGAAGCTTCAGGTGGTGCAGAATGCAGCCACAGGAGTAATTCTAGATGCCCCCAAAAGGGCACAAGTAACCCTTTTGCTCTGAGAACTACATTGGATAGCTTGATTCTGGGTCCAATTTAAGATATTGGTTGAGATCTATAAAGTCCTACATGGTACAGGATCAGACTACTTATGGAACCATCTTCATCCAACTACATTTGCCGATCCCACCCAGTCAGGCAGGGAATATACGTTGCAGATCCCATCAGTTAAATAATTTTGACTGGTGGTATCTAGGAAAAGAGCCTTCTCTGCCATTGGCCCCTATGCTGTACAACATTCTCCCGCTGGAGGTAAGGCACATCCAAATCTCCTGAGCTTCTGAAAAGGAATTAAAACAAAGTTCTGTGGCCTCATATGGGAAACCCAAAGGAACATACAGTTATGGGAATGGATGGTGCCCTGAGAGCCCTCTCTTCACCTTTTTCACTAATTTTTAACAGGGTCCAATCATCCTTGCCTCCTTTTAAATTCTATTTTTCATTTTAATGTTTTCAAATTCTTATATAGTATTTTTATATTTTATTGTACACTACCCACAGCCCCTCTCTGGGCAATTCAAAAATGTGAATAAATAAATAAATAAATTCCTGAAAAAATATATTAGTTAGACAACTGTTCTTGTCACCTGATTTGTCTATTTTATTACATTTTAAAATTATAAAAGGACGTTTTATATACTGTATTTTTCGCTCCATAAGACACATTTCCTCCCCTCCCCCACAAAGTTGGTGGAAATGTCTATGCGTCTTATGGAGCAAATATTGCATCACAGACTGGGCCGTGGTGGTGGGATGCTTTTACAGTGTCAAACCCCCTCTGGGGGCTGTCATACCTGGGGGGAGGGGGTTAGTGTGGCAGCAGTGACAGGCAGCAGTGGTGAACGGCAGCGATCCCTGCTGCCTGGAACAGCTGATCAGTGGTATTCCAGGAGGCCGAACCAACCGCTGATCAGCTGCTCAGCAGCGAAGTTTCCAGCATTCCCTGGGGGAGGCAACAGACATGGAGAAGGCAGCAATGGTGGTGCTTCCAGTCAGCCAGCCCACTGTTCGACGGGGCTATGGGAGGCTGGGATTCAGCCGTTGTTTAGCTGACCAGTGGTGAGTGCAACAGAACAGAGCCCTGATGAGCCACGTGCTGAAGCTGACAAGGCTATTTGCTGCTTGCTGCAAGGCTGGCAGAGGCAGATTTTTTTTCTTGTTTTCCTCCTCTAAAGCTAGGTGGTCTTATGGTCAGGAGTGTCTTATGGAGCGAAAAATACGGTATATACACATCTGTATTTACCTCTGAGGCTTACATACCAGTTGCTTGTACTTTGCATTCTTGAGTAGGTATTGTCAATGACTGAGGTCGAGGAACAACCATATACTTTGCTGAACAAGCAGGACTTAATTTTTTTGAAGCATTTGTGGAACACTGAGCTTCATCAGCATTAATTTTTATTGGAAGAGTAAAGTCATAGGCTGCCACCTAAAGAATGAATATAAAGTTATAATTTTCTCAATGGTAGCAATACAAATGTTTGAAACCAGCACACCTCATATTCTGGCAGCAGTCAATTCATATTCCCAAAACACTGAGAAAGAAAAGTCACTCTTCACAATTACTTTGTAAATAATTTTTATTCTTTTGAACCTGAAATAACAGTTCAAAGTTGAATCTCAGTAGAAGAAAGAAGACAATGCATTAACTGCAGCTGAAAGACTGTACTCCTAACCTCTGCTTTTCTAACAGCAGCATCTGATTCAGTATATTGAAAATGTAAACCTGCTCTTATATTAAAGGACAACCTATCTGCATTCAGTTTCAATTTGTTGATTGTCATCCACCTATCCCAGCTTTCAGAAGCAAGTTACAAATAGCAATAGCAGGGCCAGTAGAGTTAAAGAAGTATAGGTGGTATCAGTGGTATTGTGGTGTTACGTTGTACTAATTATTTGTTCTATATTGTATTTGTGCACTGGTGATACCGAACCTATAGCTTCAGACAATTTATCTTCATATACATGGATATACATCCTAATATAGTAGATATCACATTTTCTTACTAGAGGTTGAACACTTAGTTCTAGGGTCAATTTTCAAAGAACTGTTTTGTCCCAAAACAAAATGGATTGAAACCAGTTCAACTGTAGAACTGAGATTATGAAAAAAGAAATCTGTCTTAGCAAAATGTCAACAGCTACTATATGGGGAAAACACTCTATTTATCAGTGATAATTTGCCAGAAAAATTAAACTAGACTCATTTGACATATGTAATCAAATTTAAAAGACGGAAAAGTAGATGTGTCACACATAAAAATATTTTATCAGCAAAAAATAGAAAAAAACTAAACAGTGATCTATAACTGTACTCACTGATAAAATAAATGTAATATTTCTTTAAAAAAAAGAACCCCTCTCTTCCCACCAGAATTACTGCTATCCATTATAGCAAATGTCCAAAGTGTCTATAGTGAGTTTGATGTACAATAGAGACAGAATG
>JANHGC010004296.1:27770-42152 GCA_027560395.1 Boaedon fuliginosus | reverse complement strand
AGGGTAGAAGGGAGACAGAGGGAAAGAGAAGTGAGGAAGGAGGGAGGGAGGGAGGGAGGGAGGGAGGAGGAAGGAAGAAATATGGCAGTCCCATAAAAAATTACCATGGGGCTACTCTAGGTCAGGGGCCCCCAACCGCTGCTGTGTAGACTGGCACTGGGCCATGGCAAGCCCCATCTGCGGGATGTAGGCAGCACATGAAACCATGCCACCATCACTACCATCCAGTTTGCAGAAAATCCTCTCTCCATGGAACCAGTGCCTGGTACCCAAAAGGTTGAGAGCCACTTTTCTAGGTGGTTTGCAGAAATGTTATATAGTATATCACTTACATTGTATTGTATTATGTCAATATAATATAATTAATATAATATTGTTATGTTATTATTAACAGTTGTCTTAATTTTAATACCTAGTTAATTTTAGGTATTTATTTATATGTTACATTTATATGCCTCCTATATTGACCCTGAGGAATCCTGTTGTTGGTCTCACAGTAACTATCAATACTTCACAAATACTAAGGTCTGTTTTGTATATAATCACTTCTTGGATTAGCTGGAGAGATTAAGGCTACTTGCAGGTGATCAGTCTGTGAACATATATTTTGTTCTGACAAATTGCTGTGTTATAAATGAATATAGGGATAAATGCATAACTAGTCTAGTAACAGATGATATATCAATGCTTGTATAGAATTATTCAGTTTTATCTTTTCTGTAGTTTTCTAGTCCTTGTTACTGACAGATTAATAGAAAGTTGTGCAAAATATACAGCTTTTTTGCCTTTTTTATGCTAATTTACTGTAATGGTTAAAGCATCAGCCTAGAAACTAGGAAACTGTGAATTCTAGTCCCACCTTGGGCAGGAAGCCACCTGGTGACCTTCGGCCAGTCAAATATCTATGGAGACCCTCAATCATCCAGGTCATGGTTGTCCAAAGGTGCTTTCCAAACGCCAACTAGATCTTCTTGGTTTTTCCTTCTCTTCACTTCTCTAAGAAGCTTCTTCACTTCTTTAGCCAGTCATTTTCTCTCAGTCCTAGGGAAGAGGCAGTGACAAACCACTTCTGAAAAACCTTGCCAAGAAAACTGCAGGGACTTGTCCAGGCAGTCCCCCAAGAGTCAAACACTATTGAATGGAAGGAGGGGGGAAGCTTTTTGGTACTAATGTCAGTGGAGACCTCCAGAGGGTACAAATGATAGCACAGTCCTGCACCAAGACTCCAAAATACATTTTATCTCTCTCTCCATCTACACCAGTGGTTCTCAAAGTGGATGGTACCACCCCATAGTGGATGTTAGAGAAGTCTAAAGGGCCGTTGGAAGTTCCACGTGGAATTAGGGGGCTCCAGGAACCAGTCAGTGGGCGGCAGAGGATTCGGCTGGCTCCCATGCTGCGCCTGCACAATGAGCCGAGGGGAGGGGCTTCTCACTGAGAGCTTCATTTTTTAGCGATGCGTGGGTCAGAGCAATGTTGACACGGCATATATTCCTGTCCTCTATGTCTTCATCATTACTCGGTGCTGGCCCAACCCCCAGCAGTGCCCTGGGGGCAGTTCAGCCCCTCCCACCCTGGGGGTGGGGCTTGGCAGGGGGACATTAAGTATTCAGTTTTTTCTAAAAGGGGGCGGTGAACCAACAAAGTTTGAGAGATACTGATCTACACGAACTGGTGGGGAAGAGGAAGGCCTAAGGAATAAGGAGGCCCCTTTCAAACAAGGACAGAAAAGTGAAATGTACTTTTATTGAGTTGGGCGAGTAGAGATGGAAAGCAACTATCTGACAGGGAAGGAACCCATAAGCTTTTGAGTTAAATTTGTTCAGTAGCCAAGAGTTAAACCTTAGTGAAGAGTTATATAAAATCTCACCCCCATCTGGCAGTACTGGTATCTCTTGCCTTTGTTGCATATATGTACAAAGCCTTAGGTAAATCTAACTGTTCTTTTAAGGGGATCTTTATCACCTGAGAAAAAATCAAGACACTCAAAGATCTGTAGAGGCAGGAGTTTTAGAGGGCAAATGATGGAAATAATAGCTATAAACCATTCAGAAGGCAAATGTGTTCAACAACACACACGGAAAGGAGTCCTATGCAAATTTTATAAATGACAACAGATCCAAATGTTATGTTGATAAAAAAAAATGTGTAACATAGCAGAGTTAGTCTTTTCCAATTGCCTATTCTAAATCTATTCTGAAAACAGGTTTTCCAAATATCACTAATTACTTATGAAATTATAAAATCTATTATGTCACTTAAAATTATCTAAACACTTAAAATTTAAGCTAACATATATATTAGGAGCCATAGTTAACACAGTAAAAAGTATTGACTAAAATTCAATGATTTAATACTAGGAAGAGATTATTTTAATTCATATGAAGTTAAAATATAGGCTCTTATGGATACAAAACCTCGTTTTTCAGCTGTGCTATAAATCTGTGTATTAGATTTTAGTCTAGGAATGGTTTCCATTAGAATTTAAAGGATTCTAATTCAAAAAGAAGTTACAAAGTGATGTGGACATCAAAGCCTAGATTGTTTAACCATTCTTTCAAGGAGGAAATCAAATAATTTCCAGTATGAAGCAAATAATGTCCTTAAAAGTGGTTAGCTGCTTCACTTTTAAAACCCTTGAGTTGCTTCAAAGAAGTCCATCAACAGCACATTGATATTGTAGCTCTAGATTCTGGGGCATTCACAGGTTTGTTATTTCTGACCTCTTCTATTTGGTCAGTTATGGTTGACGTACTATTTAAGCATATCGTTACAACAATATAGTTTTAATCCTGAGGTGTAATTCATTTTTAGGTCCTTTCTCCTTTTTGATGAATCAACCCAGAGGTTTCCAAACTCAGCAAATTTAAGACTTGTGGACTTGAACTTCCAGAATTCCTCAGCAAAGCTGGCTGAGGAATTCTGGGAGTTGAAGTCCACAAGTCTTAAAGTTGCCGAGTTTGGAGACCTCTGACTTAACCCATCATTTCAATTCAAAGGAAAGCTCCATGAGGTCATTTGAGGGACTCCATACAGGCGCTGCATATTCAGTATCAGCATCACTCCTTGACAATGTGCTGTTTAGCCATGGAAAGTTTCATTTTTGTCCTTTTCTCCTGCCTCCTTTCACAAGAGCATTCAGAGCACTGTTGAGAAAATATTCTAGCCAGCCGATAGTGCAGAAGCCATGATTTTAAGGGGAGCGATGTCTCTATCTCCGCACGGTCTGCAAGATGTAGAAGGGGGGGATGCTTTTGGTCTGAGCTTGTTTGCTGTAAAACAAAGACGGGCTTTTAGTGAGAAGTTCGTCTGTCCAGATCCGAGCCGTGGACCTTTGATAGGTTAAACAGATCCTGCAAATTAAATTTTTTTAATGGTGCGCTTTCAGCTTTTTCAAGGCGGAGGAGTCCGTTTCTCTCTTGTTTGTTCCAAAACGCAAAACGTGGGCCTAAATTTTTAATTAGCAAAAGTGAGTGGTGAAAAGGGAGAGGGGGCTGCATAATATAACAAACCTCGGTGGAGAGCAGCTAAGATGTGTTGCCATGACAACAAGTTCAGCAGGCTGCCAGCGAGCATGTCAATGGGCAGTGCGGGGAGGGAGCTTTCAAACAGTGCCTGCTTGCCACAATGTGATTGGTCACACCTCTGTTGTCTTTGTGTGAACCAGGGAATGCTGGGTAGAGCCCAGAGTGAATGCTCAGTTTGTCTCAAAGAAGCGGTGAGGTAATGCTTTTGAATCTTTGGGGATTATAGCATGCATCTTTAAAAGGCTGCAGAGTAGATTATTTTCATTCCATTTTGGACTAATTGCCTGCCTGTGATTTGCAGGGTTTCCATCTGTACTAATGTGATAAGAGGTGGGGAACGTAGGGGATCGGTGTTAAGGCTTATCTGATTGCCGATTGATTGACATTATTTAGGAAGAGCCACTTTCAGCATCACGGCCGCCCGTAACACTCGGCGTAGTTATAAACATGGTGGTGTTACCCTTTGTAACCCATCATAAAAAGGGCTGGTGTTGGAAAGTTTGGGATTACTTTCTCCTCTCCTGGAAGGAGAAACCAAATTATTTCATGAAGTGTTTGCTTGGATTTGGGTAGTTCACTTACATACCAATTTCCTATAGTCAGTTCTATACCCTGTGAATAATTCCTTGGGGAAAAAAAAGTATCTAATGTAGTTTTAGCACCTGTCTGGAAATATGTAGCTATTTAGGTTGCTAAGAGGAATGATATGCAAATATGTTTTCTGTTATTGTTAAAAATGGACTGTTTCTAAGATCAAAAAGTACTGGCAAGTTATACTGTGTATTTGGATTAAAAATAGACCCTGAAATTAACTAGGAATTATATGATTCTCTTTCTGACTAAGCATCGGAAGAGGATTTTATAATGTTTTGAGCCAATAATTTTTTTTTAGAAATAATTGCTGTGCTTTGAGTTGCATCATGATGTGGCATCACTATCTTGAATGTTTAGTTTGGCCTGTTTGAGCACATGCATAACCAAATCAAAACAGCTGCTGCATTATCAGATTTGCATGTTGCAAAGATATAAATTGACGTGTGACTTGCATTAAATGCGTTGTTTCAGTATTTATAGAAAAACATTTTCATAGAAAGTTTAGCAAATTCCCAGGAACGAAAGAGCACTAGAAACAAGACTAGCAAAAAGGGTGATGTTGATTAGCTGCAATAACTTTCCACATTGTGGGGTGTGTGCCTAAAATGTACATGAGATGTATTTCATGCTTCTTTTCAGTCTGTAATGTGTGTCCTTAACTGAGAGATTTTAGCTCAATTTTAATGTGATTCTTGGAGAGACTGACCTATTCCTTTTCCTGTAGCCTGAGAGAGAAACATACAGAAGCAAACATCAGAAACATAAAATACATATTTAAAGAAAAAGAAAGGGGTGGGTGGGAGAGAAATAGAGAAAGAAAGAAAAAGAGGTGGATTCTGTTTTGATTTCACCCTGCCTACCATTGGCTCTTACTATCTATATTTGGTATGTAGCCCCCTGGATAAAACAATTCATATGAGAATGAGGTACTTAAAGAAAAACAATTCTTTGTTTCTATTCCAGCACCTTAGTATTTTGGACATGAACAGTTATATATCCTTTTTACTGTCATTCTTTTACTATGGTGGAAAAATAACCCACATGGATTAGAATATAAGAATGCAAGTATCTGTATGTGGATTTCAATGAATAATTGTTAAAGGGGAAAAAAGTAAAATTATTTGGTTAAGGGGCAACATCCAAATTGTACATCTTACGCTGATGGGACCTCTCTGTAATCTCAAACTAGCCTCTTTATAGATTATTTTCCCCTTTTCTGATTCACTTTTATTCTATTCAGAACATATTTAGATGAGTCTTAAGCGAGAAACAGTAATATAATACATTGGATTACTTCAATATCTTGGGCTACTAACACTCCATCAAGTATAGTCTTGGATCTGGCTGTGTTTAGCTGAGCCACCAGAAAAGGAGACAAAAAAAGGAGAGAGAAGGAGATCTATCCAGATAGACCTTGTTTAGTGACTACAATTGGAACCAGCGATTTGGTTCTTAAATACAGTAGTTGATAAGTGAAATCACAACTGTGCCTACCTATTTACTTCAGCTTTCCTTTGCTTTACAGATCTGCTAATGTTACAAAGTTACTCTTTCATCACTGTGAGTAGTCGCTAAATGAGGACTACCTGTACTTAACCTTTTGAAGACAATTGCAATAATTATTCATAAAATAATATATAGCTGTAGGCCCGCCAAACAGACGATGTTACAGGTCTGTTTCAGTGCAGTGATCCTTTTATTCAGAGTTCCATTAGCAAACTCTTAACAATACAGCCATAATATTAGGGCTGCCACACCAAAAGAATGACTCATTTCTGCTGTATATCGCTCAGCTCATCTTTACCTAATATAGCTATTTCTAGTTCAAAGATCAATAGTGGTTGGTTTATAGCAGGGGTGTCAAACTCAAGGCCGATGATGTGGTCGGATCCATCTGGCCCATGCAGCCGTCTTGGTCTACCCAATGTGAAGAGGAAAGATCAGGCCAGCTTGGCTTCGGCCCAGTCTACCCAATGCAAAGAGAAACATGCCAGAAGCTTGGGGAGTGGCATCAAACTAGCCACACCCACCCAGTCAGCCATGCCTGCCTGTCCCCCCCAAGGTAAACCACAGCCCTGATGTGGCCCTCAATGAAATTTGAGTTTGACATCTCTAGTTTATAGAATAGATGAACAGATTTGGCTCATCAGGTTTTTTCTTGCATAGTACCATACAATACTATCATTTTATAAATAGGTTTCATATCTTTATTATTATATGACTAGCTGTTTACCCAGTTTCGCCCGGGTGTAGTCATGGTACACCTCCCGCCATCCCTGGTACTCCTTCCACAGCCGATTGGGAGACTCCCCTCCCAGCAGCACCGAGTCCAGCCCAGTTCTTCTCTGCCAACCGTCTGGCTTAGAACCTGTCCCATCAGGCTCCACCTCTCCACCACGGCTGGACAAAAGGAGGTAGATCTCCAGGGAGGGGAGAATCTGGGCTCCCCAAGAACCAAGGCTGCAGGAAAAAGGGCTGAGCCACTGGGCTTCCCCAACAACCACCCTGCTGGGTAGGTTAAGGGCAGGCAAGCCCTCCCCCAGGACCCTCTGGGTTGGCAGTGGCAGCAGCGGTGGCAGGAGGTTCCATCAGACATCTCTGACTCCCTCCAATTCCATCAGTTCAGCCAGGTGGGCGAGGCGGGGCCAGGCAGGCTGGCTGGCAAAGCACCTGGCTGCATGTGCCACTCACCTGGCCTGGTCCACCTGCCGTGCTCCAGCCGGGCTCACCCTGCAGGAAGTGCCCCCAAAGCTGCCCATGCCCCTGGTCCGGATGAATCTTTGCTGGGTTGGAAGGGGATTTTGCAGCCCCAGAACAGAGGGACCCGGCTGAGGCTGCAAGGGAGGCACAAAGTTCGTGCATGGAATCAATGGGAGGGTGGACATGCAAGAGAGGCGGTGAGGTGGGAGTGTGGAGATTGGCATGAGGTGGGAGCATGGAAGAGGGGAAGCGCGTGGCACAGGAAGAGAGGCGGTGAGGTGGGAAAGAGGAAGTGAGTTCGGTGCAGTTACCTCATGATGGATGGTGGAAGTTGCTACTGAAAGGGTTATGGCTGGCTGCTGTTAATGGCCAGCGCCTATAGTGTGTATGCGTCAGGCATGACACATGCGCAGTAGTGATTTGCTGATCAGTGGGGGAGGGTCATCACTTCTAGACCCTATTTTGGGGATGCAGACCCCCTCATGGGGTGTGGGACACCCCACCCCAGTACTGATCTCAGGAGGGCAATGTATGTATATGCGAAGTTTGGCCATATAATTGGTTGCTCCATGTAGGAGCCTATAGGGCCCAAACAAAGTCACACACACATCCAGCTACGCTCAGTTTTATATATAAAGATAACTAAAATCATATCTTTATTATCTTAACACCCATATGTAGTGCTCAGTAAAAGCCTGAGCTTGTTATTTATTCAATAGGAATCCCCATTGAGTGCAATGGCACTTGCTCTCAATAGTATGTGGAATTATAGCATTAATAGTACTATGAAGTAATGTTGGGATTTGGTGTTTCAAAAACAAGTTCCATACAAACCATTTGCCCCCTGATATTGATACCATTTACTAACTGATATACCGGCCTTATTGTGCTTCGGTTCCTTTCCTTTTTTTCTGACAATGTTTGGAATATTTTTTAATATCTCACCGAATTATATTTAGGTTTTGTAATAATTACAGTGCAATTTTATATTTGTATATAGTGTATGCAATGACAAACCATTATTGTTTGCTGTTTTGTAGCTGTAATGTTCCATACTAACATGGTAACCACCATTCAGAATTTTAAAATGTGTCCCTCAATTTTAGAGTTAAAATTGTACAGAATTAGTTTCAAAATAATACTTACGTAAAATTAACATGGAACTATCCCTTGAAAATGTAGATTTGCAAATACATTGAAGCAGACACACATTTTTTGACAAAGATTATGTAAAAGAAAAGTGTTAGACATTTATTTTCATTACCTGAAACACAGTTTCATTTAAAGATACTTATTTTAAACTTTGCCTTTTCGTTTTTCACTCAATAGGGAAGAGGAACTGTTCTCTTTGATATCAGAGAAGTGAAAAGCAGTTCCCTCAGTGTCTCATAAACTACTTAATCCAGGTATCAGCATTTGGATAAGTATGGCATAATAAAACTCATTTTACAGTACATTTCACAACTGAAAGACCACTCAAACACATACAGTATAATAGGAGTCCCCAAACTCTTCACCTTGTCAATCTCGTCTTGAAGTTTTAGATTGTCCACTGATTCACAAAACGTATTATATAAAAATGATTTAATAAAATGTACTTTAACTAATAGTATTATCATCAACAGTAATAACAACACTGACCTTTTGGATAATTCCTTTGACCTTTAGGAGTCAGTATTGTCCACTCTGGAGAATCCTGCTAATGAACATGGGCAGTTCTGATTGTCTCAGGATAGCTTTATCAATCTACTTAGAGCCAGCACTTCAGATCCTCCATTTTTTAATTGAGCCACAGAGTCAATGCCACAAGTTAGTATTTGTACAGATAGATACAGATTACAGAATTGGAAAGGACCTTGTAGGTCATCTAGTCCAACCTCCCCACCCAAGTAGGAAAGCCTACACCAGTGATGGCTAACCTTTGGGCTAACCTGCCCAAAGTGCACACAAGCTGCCTTGTGTTCTCTCTATTGAAGGAAGACAGGCGGGGTATAAATGTAATAAAACATAAACATGTGTGCAAATCCCCAAAATGCAATGCACACGTCTCTGATACATACACCCTGCCTCTGCATGCATGTGCATCCCCCACATGGACCCCGCCCGCCCCCCCCCCCCACATGCATGGCAGAGACCCGAAGACCAGCTGGCCAGCGGGAGGTATGTGCATATGTGCGGTGGAGCTGAGCTGGGGTGATGGCGGCTCACAGGCCTGCAGAGAGGGATCTACGTGCCACCTCTGTCACATGTGCCACAGGTTTGCCATCACGACCCTACACCATTTCTGACAAATGGCAATCCAATCTCTTCTTGAAAGTCTCAAGTGATGAAGCTCCCACAACTTCCAAAAACAAGCTGTTCCATTGGTTGATTGTTCTGTCAGAAAATGTCTCCTTGTTTATTTTATTTATTTATTTATTTGATTTATATCCCGCCTCTCTTCACCCATATTGGGGAACTTGAGGCGGCATTTCCAGGTTAAATCTCTCCTTATGTCACATCTAAAGCCTTTTCTGGAATCAAAATGATGTGGCTAGATTATAGTTTTTAATTATTTTAAGTGTTTCACATGCATAGTTTTTAATATATTGTGTATTTATATGAAATGAAGTTGAATCTGGTAAAGAAGCAAATAAAGTTAGATTGTATAAAAGAAAACGTGTGGGTGCTCACTCACCAATGCTGAGTCATATGTAAAACTATTTCTAGTGATCCAGAATTTAACAAAATGGTATCTCGATTTAGTAGATACCCTGAAATTCAGACTAAATAATTAGATGATGGTTCAAGTCATGACATAAGAAAATGTACCCTCTCTATACATATGAACAGTATCATTGTAAAAAATGCATAAGACCTCTGGGAGGGTGGTCTTTTATCTAAAGAAATATGAAGGTAACTAGATAAGAGAATTTGAAATATTGTATTCAATATGTCCATTCCTCAAGTAATAGGCCATTTTAGACGTAACCTATATTTTATTGTAAAGAAATAGAATTGGAAGTGCATGATAGTTTTGCGGTATCATCTGAATGCAGGAAAATAGGGAAACATCCAATTGAAGTTTAGATTTTCTAGAAGCAAACTATGTGCAGTGAGACTCCTACATTTTTATTGCTAGCTTGCTAACTGCAGTCTTTCCAGTTGTATCTCCTTTGCTAGTTCCCTTTTTTCTTTTTCAGATCCTAGATAGTAAGATATGATTATTAGCCAGGAAGCATTAACCATGAAAGGTTATCTTCATATCTTGCCTGGTCATAGTAATACAACGTAACAATACATCATGCATTGTTTTTCAAAATTTATATTGGATTGTGACAAGGACATAATTTCATAATTAAGATTTCTTTGTTAAATTTGTGTCTTCTGGAGTCATGTGAGGTGGGAAGTCATTAACTATTGCACAAGTATGGTTTGGAATGAATTATTGTGAAATTGCTGTTAGTGGTATGAGCTGGATTGTCATACAACTTGATTCTTGAAGTTAAAAAGAAGTGTTTAAGTAAAGATTCAATCAGGAAATCATTATTTTACTTATTTGATATAGAAAATCGGATACTTCTGTTTAAGCGTTCAAAATGTGTTCAAAACCTGTGTGCGATATGTTTTCGGGGCAAATGCTTACATCATGTGAAAGATGGATATGTAGCAAGCAACATTATGCCCTGTAGGATTTTCAGCACTTTGATTGTGAGCCCAGATAGATGTGCTGAGTCTTGCTGAAATTATTCTAAAAGATCATGCATTATTCAGTTCACTTGCGGTCAGAGCCAAGAGGTAAAGCCTTGAGCCGTTTTTCCAGAACATTGTTCTTCAGTCTGATAAAAATGGATTTGGAGCAGACGAGGTACGGAGGGGAGGAGAGGAAACGTGTTCGGTAACCGTTTTCATATCGGAAAGAGCACAATCACGGCACTTCCTTAACAATGCCCAGCCCTGTTCATCCCTTCTTGGAATCGGCGTCCTGATTTTTCGGGTACCTCTTTTAAACTAGAGCTTCGTCTACATGCCCTCCGCTGCTTCTAAGCATATCATTTTTATCAGGACAAAACCCACCAAACGGTTTCGCCGGGAACTATATCGGGGAGGGGATCTTTGTGCCATTGGAAAAGGCACACGCTATTAAAACCGTCCCAAAGAACACCCGCATCTAAAAATTCAATGAGAGCTGCTTTCCAGCTTCTGTCACTGGAGGCAAATACGGCTCTGGGGAGAAAAAAGCAGCGTACAGCCTGCTCTAATTAACCCGGTACGCCATTTGCGCAATCTACCACTCGAGTTGGTTTTCTACGCAGGAGAAAGGAGGTGCTAGTCTTTGTGAATCCGATGCTGCACTGCGGCGCTGCTTCCCGTCAACCAACCTCTCTTCCTCCCCCTCCTTTGCCCTGGACCCACCTCCTTTATTCGTTGTGATTGGCTACTCCGACAAAGTCTCAGCCGGCGATTGGAAGCCGGCTTGTTGAGGAGGGCTTAGCTGCACGCTGTGTAATAAAGTTAGTGGGGCTGTCTCAGTACGCATTGGAAGCGGCGGCGAGTTGGTCCGATCTCTATGGAGGTGACGGAAAGAAGTGCTTGGTAGCTGCTGTGGTGATTCAGAGATCCGTCCTGCCGTTCGTTCTCTCCCCCTTCCCTCTCCCAGCCCCGATCCCCGGCTCCCTCTCCCCCTCCCTTCTCTCGCCTCTTCCCAGCCCTCGCCGCCGGTCCTGGGGACGCTGACGAGGCTGTAGGGAAGGTGAGGAAATGACCGTCGTTGGCAAAGATGATAATCGGGAGGGAAAGTCGACGGGGCTGGTACTGCTTGGACTTGGGAGTATTTGTGGCGAAGGGCGAGCGAAGGCGGCTAAGGAAGAATCGGCTGCTGGTATGCAAAATGGCGGCTACCTAAAACCGCCGCCATCTTGTTCGTTTGCAATCTCGGTCTTGCACGTTTGCCGACCAACAAAATGGCGGCCGGCACCGGTCTTCGCCCAGCCGGTGTCAGAGGGGGCGAAAGAGGCGGCCGATTTTGAGTGAAGGTCGTGACTGGCACAATCGAGCCCGGTGTCGGGTTAGTCCGATGCCTTTTAGCCCTCCACGCGGCTCGACGACTAGAGAATATAATATTTCTCGCCAGTGGCTCCTATTATTCCATAGGAAAGATAGAAAGAATTGTTATTTAGTCTCTGAGTGGAATAGGTGTAATCAATTTCGTTTCCACCTCTGCCCTCTCGCTCCGGAAAAGTTGAAACTATGCCTCATCTCCGTTGCTGGGGCTGAGTAGCCGGCAACTGCGGCTGTGAACCGAGAACAAAGGCCGGGCCTATAGCCGGGGTTATGCCTGAGCCTGGAGTCGGGCGGTGCCCAGCGCGGGTAGGAAGGAAGGGATCGAGGATGACCTGGGCAGGATGCTTGAAGCTGGCCACAGCTTGTCCCGAGGATCGGCGGGATTGAACGGAGGGGTTTTCTGGAACTTTAGTTGGGCTTCGCCACGCCATCTCTTGCCCGCCTTTCGGGCGTATTTTTAAGGTTAGATCGGTGGCGGGAATAATAACCGCGGAGGCTGCAGTTGTAGCGGGCCTCGGTGGGATTGGACTCCTTTGTGTTTTGGTTTACTTGGAAGTATTCGTAAAGTAGATAGAGATGCAATTTAAGTTGGGAAACAGATATAAGGATCCTTCCTGGAAAAACGTGTTTGGGAGTTGCTTAAGGCTTCGCTATCCTCCGGAATCCTAACTGATATAGATTATTAAAATATTTCAAATTACCAGTATTGAGTTGAATTTGTCAAGTTACCAACGTTTATCAGGTTTATAAGCACATGTCATATTGGCCAGTAAAATATTACACGGTGGGGGTTTTTTTTAATATGGATGGTAGACTGCTTAGATTTTATACTCTGCATTTGTTGTGAAATACTTAAAATTATATAATATGTAAGACTTTCATGAATACGGTATTTATGTGGAATCAGCAGGAGGCAGGGTTGACTTGAGATGCAGATGAGGAAGAAACTTGGGCTCTGATGCCAAGTAAAATTCTCGGAAATTCCGGAATGGCAAACTGTATATAAGATTCTAGGAAATGATGATTATTTAGACTCTGAATACGAAAATCTTTGGGAAACTGTTTTTGTTTAAATCTGGGGGGAGTGCTATTACTGAAACCTTAATCAAAAACTTACATCCTTGACTCTTGCCTTCTAGGTTTTGTTTTTCCCTATCCTGTCATTTTATTATTCTTTGGAAGATTCTTCATTGCCAAGCCGCCAAAGTGGAGAGTGCGATTGCAGAAGGGGGTGCTTCTCGTTTCAGGTAAATAAAGCTTTTTGATAATGAAACAGATGGGAACAAAGCATTTTTGTCTGAAGAAAAATTTCTTAGCCTTTTAAGGTTGCTTTCTTTTTGCAGTTTGTCACAACTAATGAAATTAAATACATGGCTTACCACATGTATTCCACTAACACAGTTTCTAAGTTTTACAGACCATATATTAAAAGGCAACAAATAAGTATCTGTATTTGTTGTGTTTATAGAGACTTTAAGAATAAGATAATACTTCATCTGGTTTTAGCTTCATATAAGAGATATTAGTTGATTCAGATCAGGTTACCAGAAAATATAACCTGTGCAGAAGGGAAAAAAAATAAAATAATTATCCAAGGAAGTTTGTGTTCACAAATCAAGTTTGGTTTCCTGCAAAGAAAACAAAAATTATTTAGCAGTTATTCTTTATTTATAGTGCTTCTTCAGGCGGAGGAGGAGGTAGGGGTGCGCTTCAGCACTATCCCAAGACTGCCGGCAACAGGTATATTGCATACTAAGTGCTATATTGGCTATTATATAGATTAGTGGTGCAATGTTTAATTTGTAAAGTTAAATTCCATTGCAAGTAGTAAATGTAAATTGAAAATCTGTATGAAACCAATCAGTGTTTTGTTCTATTAACTGCTTCGTGTCTTAATATTTTAAGGTTTTTGTCTGGTACTTGTTTAATGGGGAATGCATGAAAGCATGCAGAATATCTCAATAGAATGAAATCAAAAGCATTTCTAGTATTCCACAATAGAGAACATTTGGAATTCAAAACAGCTTCCTTATTTCTTTCAGGACTGCAAGCATAAGTAGCTGTTAATCCATTCTGAATCTTTTTTACCATCTTAAACTCCAGGAATGCAGCAGTCATTGTCTAATATAATTTCTAATGCAGACATACAATGTCTGAGAGTCAGCATCCTATCCAGCCAATCAGATGACACTGAATGTTGGGACAACTGCTGGTTGACTATAGACTGGGGAAAGAATTCTGGCAGATTAAAAAAAATAAGCAGAAGCATGTTAGCCTTGAAGATCAGTTATTCTAGCAAATCAGCATTTGAAATAGATTACAGGATATCACCTATCCTAAAAAGCTTCACATGAAATTTTGGCTGGAGGATATGTGATATGTTGTCTAGTCTGAACAGATCTGCACACTGGCCATCTAAGCATCTGCCACTAAAGCAGTATTGAATGTTGCATTTTGTACTTGACGTAAGAGTGTTTTCCTTATGGTTTACAGGCCTGTAATTCCCCCCACCCCCCCA
>JANHGC010004296.1:7211-22635 GCA_027560395.1 Boaedon fuliginosus | reverse complement strand
GCTCTGCAGCCTGCCTCAGCCTTTTTTTAGGCCTAGAGGCTTCTGTAGGAAATTTGTTTTCTAAAGAAATGAACTTCCGTCAGAAGCCTCTAGGGGGCAAAAACAGCTGATGAGTGGCAAGAAAAGTCATAAAATGGGACAAAACTTGCTTAACAAATGTTTCACTTAACAACAGACATTTTGGGCTCAATTGTGGTCATAAGCTGAAGACTACCTGTATTCAAAATGTATGCATAATATTTTCTTTTTCTTGCATAACTCTTGATCTTTTTAAAAAAGTGAAAAATTCGCACACAAGTCTTCCCTGCTGTGGCTTAAGGAATGCAAACATGGAAAATATCTAAAAAGCATACTTAAAACAGTTCATCAGCACAAATTATTCAATGCATGCCAAAACCACAATATCCAGCCTATATCATGTAAGTAATAGACAAGTCTTTAATATTTATTTATTTATTTATTTATTTGTTTGTTTGTTTGTTTGTTTGATTGATTGATTGATTAGATTTATACCCCACCTCTCTTCCCCAGTCAGGGGGAACTCGAGGTGGCTAAAAACAGATTTAAAATACACCATTATACAATGTAAAAATATCTAACCAACAATCCACACATCCAAGGGGGAGCACATCAATTTCAGACCATCCGACAGAGCCAGGTCTTCGTGGCTTTACGGAAGGCCAAGAAGGTGGGGATGGTCCTGATATCTGCAGGGAGCTGATTCCAGAGGGTCGGCGCAGCCACAAAGAAGGCTTTAGCATGGGGCCCCGCCAGCCGCAATGTTTGGCTGACGGAACCCGTAGCAGGCCGACTCTGTGTGACCTAACTGGGCGCTGGGAGGCATAAGGTAGTAGAAGGCGGTCTCGAAGGTACTCTGCTCCTAAGCCATGTAGGGCTTTAAAAGTTGTTACTAGCACCTTGATTTGCACCCGGAAGACCACTGGCAACCAATGCAGCCCACGGAAGATAGGTGTTATATGGGTGCACCGAGGTACACCCTCAATCACTTGCGCGGCCACATTTTGGACCAGTTGAAGTCTTCGAGTGCTCTTCAGAGGCAGCCCCATGTAGAGCGGCTTACAGCAGTCCAATCGTGAGGTGACGAGGGCATTAGTCTGCTTCAATTTTCAACAATTCTCACACTTTGAGAATTTTTAAAAAGACTTTAGTTTACCATTAAAGAATGCTGAAGAATGAAATTTTTGACAGTAATATTTTCAATAAGATCAAAATGAATGTGTTTTGATGCTTCATTTTACCAAAAACGGCTATAACTGAGATAGAAAAAGTAGCACTTGTTTTCAAGTGGAATTCTACTGAAACAAAGAAAAAATGTAAAAAAAAAATCAAAGTCATCCAACAGGAATGTTATTAACAAAATCCATACTGTCTCCATTTTTCTGCATTCTAATCATGAAAACATCTATTTATTTTTAGGGAAAGCCTTTCAAGTTTAATATCCAATGAATACAATGTTTAAAAACAAACTATAAACTTCTATTAATAATAATCTGACCCCCCCCCCCAAAAGCTGTAAACTGTTAAACACCAAATCCAAGGCTTTTCAAACACTTTTTAGATGTCAAGAGGTGAGGTGAAAGGACAAGAAGAAGATTAGCCAAACAAACATCAGATATTGTTCATATGCCCAGAAAGAACTGATGCCAAATGATTATTACATTAAGCTCTATTGTCAGGAAGCAAAGATGACCTCACATACATATTAAGGGAATGAGCACATTTAGAAAAAGGCATTTGTTTTTTCTGCACAAATGTTGATTAACTGAGTCAACAGTTGATTAACCAAATTAACATAATGTACATTTCCAACCTTGGCAGACTTCCCCTGGCTGGGGAATTCTGGGAGTTGAAGTCCACCAGGCTTAAAGTTGCCAAGGTTGGAGACCCCTGATCTACATTGTTTAGAATTATATGAAGTCAGGTTGTTTATGATGTTTTTCACAGCTGGGCTCCTGTGTAAATATAGACAAAGATGAACTATAGTCTTCACTATGCTTTATCATCATTTCCACTTCGTCTTTTTATTATTAATCTAGTAATCAAGAAACCTAGGACTATTACTTGTAATTATGGTTCTTCAAGCGTTCTTCATTTATGTATTTACTAGCTGATGACTCGGTCTTGCTCGTTTTTTTTTTTTAAGAAGTATAATTGTGGTGGCCAGGGATAAGTGGAAAGTGGCTTGAAAATATGATTTGGGGTAATAGTAACCCCAGGTGTTTTGCCCCTCTTTGACTTCATCCCCCTGCTCTTTATCCCCCTCTTCATAATGTTCTTTTCCCTCCTTCTCCTCTCCTCTGTCGCCCCCTTCCCCTCCTGTTGATCATGTTGTTTTCCCTCCTCACCCTGCTGCCCTTCTTGCTCCACTTCTTCCCTCTTCCCTCTCCCTCCTCTTCTTCTTCCCTCCTTCTTTTCCATGTCCTCCTCTTTATCATGTTCTTTTCCCTCCTCTTTCTGCCCACTCCTCCTCCTCTTCTTCTTGGTGTTGATCCCGCTTCTACCCCTTTTCCTTCTCTTATTTTTTGCTCCTTCTCTTCCACCTCTTCATTGTTTTCTTGCCCCTTACCTACCCCACTTCTGCTGCTTCTTGTCCTCCTCTTAACTGTCTTCTTCACCTTCACCATCCCACCTTCACCCTCTTCTTGCCTCCTCCTCCTTCTCCTGCTCTTCATCACCCTTTTCCCCCTCCCCCCTCCTCACACAGAATGTTAGGTATGGAAATGAGTGGGCGGAGTGTGTAAAATGGGGGAAAAACTTAACAACTTCTCACTTAGCCACAGAAATGGTGGACTCAACTGTGGTCGTAAGTGGAGGACTGCTTGTACAGCAGCTCTGTTGCCACATCTGCATGGCCACGTCATAAAAATTGATCCGACCCGTATTATGATGGCCACCGTGTCCCTGTGATCCGCTTTCATGAACTTCTGACTTCATGAACTTTCTGATTTCTGACCAGTGAAGTCAAGGGGGCAAGTAAGATTCACTTCACAACCGTCCCTAATTTAACAATGGCACTGACTCACTTAACGACCATGGGGAGAAAGGGTCATCAAAGGGGGTCAAATTTCACCGAATAAATGTTTGCCAGAGTCACAGAAATGTTGGGCTTCATTGAGCTTGTAAGCCGAGATCTTTGTGGTAAGTAACTTCACAATGGCAGGAATTCGTTTGAACAACTGTGGCAAAAAAGGTCATAAAATGGGCAAAACTTAACAACTCCTTGCTTAGGTACAGAGATGTTGGGTTCAACGGTGGTCGTAAGTGGAGGACTGCCTGTACAGCAGCTCTGTTGCAGGTAACACCAGCACTGACTCACTTAACAACTGCTGAGCATTCTGTTGTCAATTTGCATACGTTGCTCCTATTGGCTGGAGAGCTCCAGGCCTCAATAGAGGTGAGCTGGAGAGCTTCATGCCTCAGTACAGCTGAGCTTGTCAGTTAAAGATGGGGGGGTACACTTTGGCCCCAAAATTTGGGGGGAAAGAAGGCAAACTCCCATTTCTGACCGTGACAGTGTTTGTCGCTAGAGCATAAGGTATTCGTGTGCCAAATTTGGGCCAGATTGGTGCTGGCATGGAAGAGCCTATTGAGGACATACCCCCCCACACACACACACCTCTTTTATATATATAGATATCTATGGCTTTGCATTTCTACGAATTTTTGCTCAAAACCATTTCAAACTGTGCTTTCAGTGCAAGACACCACCTTCTATTTATGTTCAAATCATTTGTCCTCCATACCTACTTCAAATAAAAGAAAAACTACTAAAGAGAAGGTGGATGAAGTAAGTGAAGGACCAGATGACCATTCAAAACAACCCACAACAGTTTGTGGTAATTGTTGTTAGTCTTCATAATCTCTTTCAATCAAACTATGAGGGCATAATTGTTTACCAAGTTATTTATTTGTTCAAAGTAATTATAGCTGCCCAACTCCAATGGACTTATTAATCCATTTATTTAGGTTGTGAAATACAGCTCAATAGAAGAATGGAAGACAGCATTGCAAAGAATGCATCCAGGTAGCAATTTCAATAAGAGTATTTCAAGCAAAAAAATGTAACTTATACCACCAAAAAAGCAAACCTTTTTTTAAAGCGATAAAACTCTGGGCTTGAAATCTCAAAAAACAACAACGCACTAATCAAATCGAACTAGTAAAAGGATCCGTAATTTACATGTAAAACAATGTAATAAAGCTGATTTCTAGTTGGTTCTTGCTTTTGGTCCATTTTAAAGAAAATTCCAAGAGAAACTAGTTCCTGATTGTTCTGTCTCTGAGCCAGATTTCATTAATGGCAGCATGGTAGTTTATACCAGTCAAATGGACTTTCTTTATATGTTTTTAGTAGCTTTAAAAGGGCTTGGCTTTATAGCCACTTCTAATGATTAATTTGTTACTGCTTGCTTATAATGCTTCTTTTCAATGTTGATGTTACTGAGATTTTACTCTGATTTTGGCCATGTCCAGATGTAAACATACTTTCTTTCCTGCAGTTCTTATGCTTTATTATGAAGACATCTGATGTATACCATCGGTTTCATTGGACCAATCATAATAAAGTAGCCTTTTATCTCTCCCATCCCAGGCCCTTTCCTGAATACAATGATAGTTGTGGACAGGAATGCAAGAGTTTCACCCAACAAGAGCTGCAGGACTTTAAAACTACAGAAACCCCCCCACACACACAAAGGTTGTGGGCCTACACAATGTTCCTAAAACTATCACACTTGTTGATGACCTTCCCATGATAATATAACTCTTTTCTATCTGTGAAATAAACTATTTTCCCCTTCCTGGAGCAATAATTTGGAAATTATTTGTTAAAAGGTTGACAATTTATTTGGTACAATTTATTGTTCACATATTGCCATATATACTCATACCTCGGAACTCATCACTAATTGGTTCCAGGAAGCATGATAGGTACCAAAAATGATGAGTACCGATCAATTTTTTCCCATAAGGAATAATATAGTGAGTCACAAGGTAGCCAACACTGACAGGTTCTAGCTTGTGAATTGACTACTGAACAAACAATGAGTGCTGGAACAAAATTTTGACATCAAAATGTGTTGAGTAGCAAATTCATTGAGTTACAAAGCAGTTTAGTACCGAGATACAACTATACATGTATTTTTTTTTAAAAAAACCCTGCTTACTTGGAGATACATCACCCATCTTTGTACAAGGACAAAAATATGTCTCTTCTACACTGGAAGGAAAAGTAGATAGAATCAAGGAGAAAAGTTAATTTTAAAATTGTGTTTTGAAATTGCCATGTCTATATGCTCAAAAGTCACATTTTCAGGGCAATGGCAGGAAGAAGGGAAAGAAGGTGACGGCCTCTGCTAACTTCAAAGCCACTACCAAAAACCTGTCAAAATTACTGCTGTGAGTATTTCTGTCTAAACAGATTATCCTTCTTAACAGGAACAATAACATAAAAAAAGAGGATGAAATATGAACTGATGACTAAGAGATAGTGACATCTGGTTGCTCTGTGAGCTTGGATGAATAAGCATACTGCACATAAAAAGGTCTCCTAGAAGCATGTTTCTATTTTGTAATGTAATTATTTTATAATTTTATTATAAACATATGGCAAAATTGCCTTGCAAGAGCATCAAAAAGCTTTATTTTAGTTGTTCACTATGCGATGGGCAGCAAATAAAGTCAATAAATGAATAATGATTTTATGAAATCATTTGATATCTGTGTGCTTTGATACCCATAAGATATTTAATCTTGATGTTTAATGTTACCCGAGACAGATTATATTAGATAGATACTGATAGATAGATCTATAGATAAAAGTTTCCTCTTCAAAGAAGATCCTAGCATCAGTAGCACTTCATAAATTTAGAATAAAGTTAGGCTGACAGATAGTAACTTGCACAGACCACCCAGTGGATTTCACAGGTGAACAGAATTTTATTCTTGGGTCATATATCTAGGAGAAATGTTATCTCTCTATATCACAGCTGTCAACTCTCAATTCACCAGGAAAAGAGAAATAATAGCGGATATAATTTTTCTTGGGGATATAGTTGAAGCAGTGTAGTCTAAAAACGTTTTCGTTGCTCTCTCAGAACATTCATTTAAGTGCATGGTGTTCTGGACTCAGCTGTTTTCTCACCACACACAGAGAATTGGGAGATCCGAGAACAGAGAATAACAACCTTCCCATATGTCATAATTAAAACAACACCTGTGCTGAATGGCTGCGCTCTAGTGTGAATATCCAAAGAGTTTACTAGCTCTGATAAGCTCTTCCTAAAATAATTCCAGAATCTCAAATAACATGTCCTTAAAAGTAATGGGATTAGGAACAATAATAAATAACCTTTATTTTGACTGAATTAGAATGCTATTCAAGCAGGATACAATGTTCTAAGCTAAGATCAACAAAGATGCCATGATGTTATTCCTGGCATCACTGACTTATGTCCTAGCTGCATCTGTAGGCTGCTAAAAGTTTCATGTACAACATGAAATAATTTTGCCTGAAAGTAATTACATCATGGGGGAATATAAAACTTCAAGAGAAAGATTTCAAGAGTCTTAGAACCACAATTCCACACATAATTCTTGACAAAAGAACTGGATCTAGAAGTTCAAGTACACCCTTGTTTTAAGTTACGCATTCTCAAATTACAATTGGGAATATACATTTCAAAATGACATATTCAGCTCAGCTAAATGTAATGCTAAAGATCAAAGTATAATTTAGTGATTTAAAAATGCCTTCCCCTTCATTCCATCTTTCTTCCTCTTCTGAGGCTAATTTCAGACATTTTTGCTTCTCTTTTAAAGTAACCATATATCATATCCAGGGTTCAAGAAAACAAACAAACCTATATTAGTGTCCTTGAGCTCAACTTGTGATTTAAGGGACATGTAGTTTTCCTGCAACAATATAAAATTGTTTATTTTTTATTTCCTTATCATACTTAGATACCACCCATCCCGTTGTCTACGTCAGGGGTCTCCATCCAACCTTAGCAACTTTAAGACTTGTGGACTTCAATTCCCAGAATTCCTCAGCTAGCTTTGCTGATTGAAGTCCACAAGTCTTAAAGTTGCCAAGTCTAGGTGACCCTGGTCTTCCACTTTCTTCTGGGCTGTTTTCTCTGTTTCCTAAATTAACCCACAGCCCTGGTATTTCTTAGCGATCTCTCATCTAAGTTCTAATTATATACTTAATCAGTTGCTTTATGGCTCTGCTAGAGCTGAAGAAGAAAGGTAGAAACCTATTTGCATCAGTAGAATTGCATACATATATATTTCCGTATTTATGCTATTAGTATTCATCTTCCTGGGATAGGCTGTTGTAGATACAATATTGTAGTTAACAAAACATTTAATTAGCAAATAAAAATAACTTGTACATACTAATAAGTTTGTTTTTTGATAACTTGTCAACTGGTTTTGCCAGCAGGCCTGGAGCTATCTCTCCTTGTATGGAAGTTGTTGTATGTTTTGTGCTCTTTCTTAACTTTTATATTGTGATTTTATTGCCTTTTTAGAATGTTATTGTAATATTATAGATCGTCTTTTACTGTTGTTAGCCGCCTTGTGTTCCTTCTTTTGTGGGAAGAAAGGCGGGGTATAAATCCAATAAAATAAATAAATAAATTTGCCAAAATTGAATTTCTTTCTTAACAGTCCTTAATGGATCAGTACTTTGCCCGTATGCGCTCCTTGATGATGTGTAAGGAATTGCCGGCAAGGATTCGTTTCCTGCTGCAGGTAAGAGTATAAAATTGCTTACTGTGACAAATCTAGCATATGCCTTGAAGCTAATATTGTTCTGTTTAATCCTTGAAGGATACTGTGGAGTTGAGAGAACACAATTGGATTCCTCGCAAAGCTTTTCTTGACAATGGACCAAAGACTATCAATCAAATCCGTCAAGATGCTGTGAAAGTAAGTATTTCACAAGATACGGATTTAGCTGTGCAGATCATTAATAGGCTTTAAAGTGTATTAAGAAATGCTGCTTTTAATTTGACTTCCAATTGACTTTGTTTTTAAGGATCTGGGAGTTTTTATTCCTCCTCCTTTGTCTCAAGGAATGAGAAGTGACTTCTTTCTGGAGGGACCGTTTATGCCACCCAGGATGAAACTTGACAGGGATCCACTTGGAGGGCTTGCTGATATGTTTGGACAAATGCCTGGTAATTACTATTACTTCAGTGAAGAAATGACACGTGTGTTTTGTACTTTCTTTAATTACTTTGATAAAGATAGCCTGAATTATAATCCTCTTGTCTTTTGTGTAAATTCAGGTAGTGGAATTGGTACTGGTCCAGGAGTTATTCAAGACAGATTTTCACCTACCATGGGGCGACACCGGTCAAATCAACTTTTCAATGGCCATGGGGGACACCTCATGGCTCCTGTTCAATCCCACTTTGGAGAGCTAGGCAAATCCTTCTTGAAAAATCCAGTAAGTGACTTTGATAGAAGAGAAATGCTGTTTTTTAAATGTAAGAAATGTGTATGGCCACCCATCATACATTGCATAATTCTGAATGACGTGCATCAACAACAATAATAGTGATAATTTAAAACCACTGTTCCTTGTCCTGCGTTTTGAAACACTGCTAAGATGTTCTGTTGTATTCTGTTCACATAGACCAGCTTTCAAAAACCTGAAGACATGTCTCTTCATAGTCTTTTCCAGGTTAAAGACACTTGGCATATCCAACTATTCCAAATAAGCCTTTTCTTCCAGCTCTTAACTGTCTTGGTTATTTCCCTTTTGTTTTATTCAAGTTTGTATTTTTGGAAGGATATTGATAGTGAAAAGATGCTAGAGTTTAGTTGTGATCTAATTAATACAGAGTAGAATGAAATAATTATCTTGATCTTTAAACTGTACTAACATTAATGCAAATTAAAATTGTGTTTTTCTTGGAACTGCATTATGCTATTAGCTCATAATATTTTTGCAATTTACCATATAATTCACATATATGGTGCAGACACAGTTCATTTTTGAATTCATTTTGTTTCTGTCCATTGCTCTAGCTTATCACGTCCTCTTGAATCCTGAAACTGTCCTTAAGTATTTGTCTTACTAGCCAAAAACTTCATAATCTTTTGTTGTTTTTAACCCATTTTATAAGTCAGTGTTATGTTCTTTTGTATGTTCAGCTAAGCCTATATCCTTATAACAGTAATGCAGGCATCTTAAATTTTGTCATCTTTACAATGATCTTGATTAAATGGTTTGGGAATTATGTTTACTATATCTCTATAGTCAAATGAACAATAGAGGAGATCCAATTACTTTGGCATGCTTTATTCTTTCATAAAGACATGCTATTCCTGCCAAGCAATGTATTTTTTTTCTAAATGTCATTTAGTCATTTCTGTTCTGGAGTTTGCCCAATATCAGTAACAAGTTTATTAGTCTGTAGTCACCTGGGTTCTTTGTCTTACCACACTTGCCCTACTCTTTTGGCAGTACAACCATTCTTGATAGCCAAGCTCTTTTAAGCTCTTGGGATATAATCCGGACATTCTAGTTGTCCATTATGGCTTTCTTCCTCTGAAATAAATAAATAAACAAACAAACAAACCTTTATGTTACTTTTAGCTTGTGAACTTAAGTTTATTTTGCTTCGGGGTTCACAGCCTTCAGGGAAGGGTTTTTTTAAAAAAACAAAAACAAAACCTTTACCTAACAGCCCAGTGCAATGCTTTCAACACTCTGCCATTTATTCCCACCAGATTCACTAAAAAGGACTATTCTTCAGTGAGCTTTCTATTACATCCCAAATGTGAGTCTGAGGTGAAAGGCAATACCTTTCTCTTGATAAGACTGCTAGCTCATTGCTGATGGATGCTTTGGTCCCTCAATAGGAAGTCTCAAACATCTCCTTTTGCTGTTGCCTCAAGGCAGAGATGGGAATTGTCCTCTTTGCAGAACTTGTGTAGTCATCTTTGGTCCCTGTGGCTGCTGCAGTTCATCCAGAAGTCCAGAAACAACATCAGCAGGGAGTCTTTGGAATCTATTCCGAAGCTCCAAGGAAACAAAGCTCATTTTTATAAGTATCATCATATCTCCAATCTCCTCTGCCTGGCTTGCTTTTTTTTTCCTTCTTGGGGCTTGCCACTATTGTTTCTCCTCAAGCATTTTTTTGTTGTCCAATATATTTTTTCACAACAGCTGATGGATAAACTAGTTTATCTCTAGTACCCTTGCTGTCCCCAAAAAGGCATTATGTCTGCACATGCTGCTTGTATAATACTTCCCATCTTCTGGAAGGTAAAAACAAAAACATGGAATTCCCCTTGTAAGTAACAAAAGTATTCCATATTCTTGTGTGTTTTTTAAATCTCCCTTCAGCGTCAGGAGCACCCAGAAATAAAGGAGTAGAATTGAGGGGTATTTTTCTGCCTCTTTCCACAGGCAACTTCACTTGCTCCACTTCAGTTTACAATATTTTCTTCAGTTTGTAAAATTTAGGGGAAAAAAATTATATTATTTATCTGAAGTAATAGAGCATAATTAGTAACTCCCAGATATTATACTTGATGCATCTTCTTTATGAACGTTTGTATAATTCAGTGATCCCCAAACTTTTTCCTTCGTGACCCAAAAATTGCTTATCAGAATGCCTTAATCAAACTTGAAAGGACCGCTCTTAAGTCCCTTCCTTCAGTACTGTCAACTTTGAACAGTCACTAGAAGAATAGTCATAACATGAGATCTACCTGTATTACAAAAAGAATATTAAATTATCTTTGTCATTTCAACAAATTACTATTGGTGATTTCATCCATTTTTGTCTTACTATGATAAATTGGGAGATTTTTAAATATATTCTAGTACATACGGCAATCTTTAAGTCAATTTAAATGTCCCTGTTATGATGGGTAATGGGTTCATGAGAAAAGAAAATCATATTTACCCAATTTGGGGTAATTGATTCAGGTTTGGGAAGCATTGATATAATTGTTGGGATTGAGTCATAAACTTAGAATTAATACTTTGCCTTTTGATTAGATCAAATTGAATCAGCTTGCTTATAAAACAACACACGGTAACAGTTGAGATGTTTAAAATGCTAGCTTAAAATTAGCAGGACCTAGGTTCACTCTTAGTCAAAGATCAGGGAACAACTTGGGGGCAGTTTTTTAAATCCAGCCTACCTCACAGGATTGTTGTGAGGAAAAATTGGAAATTAGAACTGATGGAAAGGTAAGATAGTAATAATTTCATCATGGTAGAAGAAATTCTAACAAGATGTAAAATGCAGTACACATATAATATATGAAAAAATATTTTTATAAGGAAAAGTTTACACTGTTATAGTCTTTATTTTTCTTTTCATTGTCTTGAAAACAGGGGCAAAGCCAACTATACCATAATCAAAATCAGGGACTTCTGTCTCAACAAGGACAGTCTAAGGATATGCCTCCACGGTTTTCTAAGAAGGGACAGCTTAATGCAGATGAGGTATGCCCTTGAAAAAGAATAGGCACAGTTTTTAAAAGATGCCCAATGATTATAACAAGACGCGTTATTACGAGGATCAACACTGGAATTCCCCTTCTACCTTCCTGCTGTTCACTCCCCCCCCCCCCTTCAGTTATCTTTTTACCTTCATTCCTCTTGCTTTCCCACCACCCCCTCTTGGAGTTTCACTCCTCTTCTTCTCTTCCCCCCTCTTTGGAGTTGCCAGTGTCCTATGAGCAAGATTATGAGATATGAGGGCATAAACAAGAGCTGTTGAAGTAATTTCAGTTGCTGGATGGAGATATAAAAAGCCATTATAAACTGGTAACAAATTGTTTTCTCAAAAATATTGTTGCTGTAACTTAGCAGTGCTTGTAAATAACTTGCAACTCTGCTATGAGTATTTTTCACTTGATAGCATAATAGAACCATACTCCAGATTTCTAATATCCAGCTTCTTTTCACAGATTAGTCTGAGACCTGCTCAGTGTTTTGTAGTAAACAAAAACCAAGTGCCAAAGCTTCAGCCCCAGATAACTATGATTCCTCCCAGTGCACAGCCACAACGTACTCAGACACCACCTCTGGGACAGGTAAATGTTTCTCTAATATTTTAATCAAAGGTTTATTGATTATATTCATTATACAGGTTGCATTCTAAAAAGCATAGGCATTTTTAAGGTATTAAAGTAATGGGGAGTGAACAGTTAAGACTATAGCCTCATTTCTATTGCGGTGATTGGATATCTAAGAATTGTGTCCTATAGAGGCACTTGGGAGCATTGTAGCACGTCTCCAGTAAGTCATTTACTTCTATTTAAATGTTCAGAAGAACAAATACATAGCAAGATCCTGGAATTCCACAATATTTGCTTGTTTGGGAGTAAATCCAGGTAAACAGTGAGATTTGATTGGGACAACTAATAGTGTGTATATAATATATACACTTAAGGGTGATCATAAAAGTGAAAGTCTTTGCTAGGCTATTCCAGGATACAATTATTGTCAATTTGCCACAGTGCCGTGGAGCTCTACTAATTAATGCTTGGTTAAAAGAATGCTTAAAATTGTAGTTTGAAACTAGAAAATATTTAAGATTGATGTGTTCCTGTTAATAAATACACCTCTAAACTTCTGGTGTTTTATTTTTTAAGCCACCTCAACTTGGTCTCAAAACAAATCCGCCACTTATTCAGGAGAAGCCTGCAAAGACAAGTAAAAAGCCACCACCTTCTAAGGAAGAGCTGCTCAAGTTAACAGTAAGTTCATTTAGTCTGCTCTCAAACTACAGTATGTGATAACTAAAGAATTAGAGAGAGAGAGAGAAACCCTTTTCCTCCTTTTTTAGGAAACTGTTGTGACTGAATATTTGAACAATGGAAACGCCAATGATGCTGTCAACAGTGTGAGAGAAATGAGGGCACCAAAACATTTTATTTCTGAGATGCTGAGCAAAATAGTACTTCAGTCACTAGATCGATCAGATGAAGATAAAGAAAAAGCAAGTGCATTAATCAATTTACTTAAACAGGAAGGGATAGCTACCAGTGACAACTTCATGCAGGTAATGCTTATATTCATAAATACACTTTGATGTCTTTGCATTGTTTGTTGTCTGAACCATACATGGGGAAACGTAATTAATGCTAGTAAACTTTTTTCAGGCATTCCTAAATGTATTGGACCAGTGCCCTAAACTAGAGGTGGACATCCCTCTGGTAAAATCCTATCTAGCACAGTTTGCAGCTCGTGCCATAATTTCAGAACTCGTGAGCATCTCTGAACTAGCACAACCATTGGAAAGTGGCACCCATTTTCCCCTCTTCCTACTTTGCCTTCAGCAGTTAGCTAAGCTGCAGGATCGAGAATGGCTAACTGACCTTTTCCAACAGAGCAAAGTGAACATGCAAAAGATGCTGCCAGGTAAGGAATGAGTACACTGGTACAGGGAGGGAATTGGGAAGTAGATGGGTAACTATAATAAACAACTAGTTAGAAAATATAGTTAAATATTATGGAGTTTTTAAAATGTGAACTAAAGTGTGAATATGTTAGTATATTAAGTTGACAAGCTCAAAGAATATTTGGGACAGTTTGTATCTATATGTTACAGAGATTGACCAGAATAAGGATCGTATGCTGGAGATATTGGAAGGGAAAGGACTTAGCTTCTTGTTTCCACTTCTGAAACTGGAAAAGGAGCTACTGAAGCAAATTAAGTTGGACCCATCCCCTCAAGCAATCTATAAATGGATTAAAGACAACATTTCACCAAAACTACATGTAGATAAGGGATTTGTTAATATTTTGATGACCAGGTGAGAAATGCAACTGAAACCAATTAGTTGCATGTCACGCATGAGCTAAAGTTATTATAATATAAGATGATTATAGCAATGGTGGGGTTGTTTCCTTGTTCTGTTAATCTAATTATATATGCTGAGCAATCTTTGCTTTTCTGTTGCTTTACATGGGATGAGTTTGTTAAACAATTTACACAGTTTCCTTCCAATTCTTTCAGTTTCTTGCAGTATATTTCTAGTGAAGTAAATCCACCTAATGATGAACCAGATTCTTCGTCTGCTCCTTCTAAAGAACAGTTGGAGCAAGAAAAACAGCTGCTTCTTTCCTTTAAGCCAGTTATGCAGAAATTCCTTCATGACCATGTTGATCTACAAGTGAGTGCCCTGTATGCACTCCAAGTGCACTGCTACAACAACAATTTTCCAAAAGGTAATAAAACCTTGTGCATTTGATATGACATCAGGATGAGAGGGAATTTGATGTTCCTATAGTCAGTCATACACTAGAGGTGCTTATATAAGTTGGTGTCAGATTTGCTTACCACTTTCTATGGAACTACGCAAAATGACTAAATAGTAAATTTTAGTGCCACTGATGCTAAAGAAATGGGTACCTTAAAATTATGGAGCTTTAAAAGATCTGAGTAAAAAAAAGCAAAATCTTCCTTACAGGCATGTTGCTGCGCTTCTTTGTGCATTTCTATGATATGGAAATCATTGAAGAAGAAGCTTTTCTGGCATGGAAAGAAGATATTACTCAAGAGTTTCCAGGGAAAGGCAAAGCTTTGTTCCAGGTGAATTATCTCACTGTTTTAATCATAGGTTTAAGCAAAACAGTTACCTCATTGTATTTGTTAGGTTCATTAGGGAAAACAATATACTGTAAAAAATCAGATTTCTACAAATTTTAAAATTACAGCCATGAGAATATGCCCCAAGTTTTCAATAATTTTTATACTCTTAATAAATTACTATGTAGGGGTTTCATACGTAGTTAATCCCCAGATACATTTGAATTTCATTTCTTCCTTTTTCTCGTTCTAATAATATTTGGGTTTAATTGCAGGTAAACCAGTGGTTGACCTGGCTGGAAACAGCAGAGGAAGAAGAATCTGAAGAAGATGCTGATTAAACCAGCCAAAGCCTTAAATTGTGCAAACATACTGTTGCTATGATGTAACTGCATTTGACCTAACCACTGCGAAAACTCATTCCGCTGTAATGTTTTCACAATATTTAAAGCAGTAGCGGGTCAGTAGGACTTGTTGCTGCATAAGGGTTTTTGTAGTATGTCTTAATCATAGTCTACCATAAAAATATTTTAGAATATCTTTAATGTTTAGATAACAGTGTATTAGCAGCATGCAATAATTACATCATAAGTTCAGAAGCAGTCTGTGTAAGGATCTTCTTTGATGCCAGTTACATAGGCTGTTCGTTAGAAATCTGACTAGCAACACTGAATACTGGGGCTGCCTGTGAAGAGCACTCGGAGACTCCCAACTGGTACAGAATGTGGCCGTGTGAGTGATCAAGGGTGTACCTCAGTGCACCCATATAACACCGATCCTCCGCAAGCTGCATTGGTTGCCAGTGGTCTTCCGGGTGCAATTCAAGGTGCTGG
>JANHGC010004293.1:60898-81383 GCA_027560395.1 Boaedon fuliginosus | reverse complement strand
AGCAACTTTAAGACTTGTGGACTTCAACTTCCAGAATTCCTCAGCCAGCTTTGCTAGCTGAGGAATTGTGGGAGTTGAAATCCACAAGTCTTAAGGTTGCCAAGGTTGGAGACCCCTGATCTAGAGAAATCTCTGTGTGTTCCTTCTGTTCCTTCTCTGAAGAATGTGAGTTGCCTTTGCCTGAATCATACAAGCACATGGAGCCCATAGATATTCAAACACATATTTGAATATTATTCTAGAAAAGTGATGGGATCACCTGTGTCATCTTTCTTTCAGTCTCTCTCTCTCCCTCTCCATCCCTCCTCATTTCTTTAAGATGCTTGTATATACATAAGCAATTGCAACTCTGTAGTTCTAAATTTAGTTTTTTTTCTGCCGGTTTTGTAAGGAAAAGACATGCATGTTCTACTGCCTGGAAAGAAAGCATTTTATTAAATATTAATCAGAATAGAGCTGGAAGGTTCCTTGGAGGTCTTCTATTCCAACCCTACTCAAGCAGGAGACCCTATACCATTTCAGAGAGGTGGATTTCTAGTCTCTTCTTAAAAATCTCCAGTGATGAAGCACCCACAACTTCTGAAGTCAAGTTGTTCCATTGATTAATTGTCCTCACTGTTACGAAGTTTCTCCTTTAATCCAGGTTGCTTCTTTCCCTTGATTAGTTTCTATTGTTTCTTGTCTTGACTTCTGGTGCTTTGGAAAGTAAGTCGTCCCCCTCTTCTTTGTGGAACCCCCTAAAATACTGGAATATTCCTATTATACCCCTTTTTTTCTCTAGACTAGTCATACCCCTTCTTTTCTCTAGACTAGTCATACTCAATTCCTGCAATTGTTCTTCATTTAATCTCCAAGACTTTAATCATCTTAGTTGCTCTTCTCTGCACTTTTACCAAAGTCTCAACATCTTTTTTGTAATATGGTGTCCAAAGCTGGATGCAGTATTCCAGGTGTGGTCTTACTATATTGTCAGGCTGCTGACAATTGGGTAGGTGAATATAAGACTCAACTTTAAGATGATTGAAAAATTCCAACGTTCATATCTCTAGAAGTCTAAAGATTCTTTTTGAAGGTGCCTGGAGCTCCAGGTCTTTGGAGTTCTGATCCAAAAAAGACTCAAGACACAGCAGAATTTCTCTACTGGCAAGAAAATTATTTCTCAATCCAGCATAAGTGATTGCAGAATTGGTTGATTCCAGTATTTGCTAGAGTTTCAAGCTTGATTCTGAGTTATTATTCTAATGTTTGTTTGGCTATCTATACTTCTGTGCCCTGTCTCATTCCAATTTGTACATGCATACAATTTATACATTTGTAATGCTTCCTTTAACTTGCAAAGCAGCTCTCATATTGCAAAGTATATTTGAGTTAAAGAACTCAAACTCTTAGCCTGGTATTGGAAGGAAGTGTTGGAATAATACCTTTAAAAACAGCTTGGTTTCATAAGGAAGATAAATTTAGAAAAGGCATATTTTGCTGATCCTTCAATTAGGGCCATGGGAAATATAAGTAAGAAGAAATTTATTTGAATTTTATTGTAGGAAGATGATACCCCAAATGGCCGATACCTACTTTTCTATTGTGCTATTTTTGTCTTCAGTTCATACAACAAATGTATTGGTGCAGCACATTTTTCTAAAACTGTTTATCCAGATAAATATCATGCTGAGGTTTTAAAGGCCATATTACCATTACTAAAGTCAGAAGAGAATAATTTCTTAGACTAGGTTCATGATAACCTTGCTATCCACAGAAGTAAGTAGCTGACTGTTTTTGTGATCTAAGGACACTTGACAGAAACTCTTATACAAAACTACAAGGAAATTGTGGACAATGTTATTATTGCTTGTTTTGCCTCTTTTGGGGAAAATGGCATTTTTAAATTAAACTTCCAAAATGTCAACAACTAACAGCCTCCCCTTAGGAAAAGAGGACTGTTAGTAGGTCTTGCATTAAGGTTGAATTTAATCCTTTCTAATGGCAGTAGAAAAATAATGCTTAAGGCATTATTGTAGGGTATGAGATGATTCAGGTGCACAGTCCTGTGAAGAATCATTATTAGGAGGAATGTTTGTAGCTGAGAGAATTAACTTTCTACAATATAAAAAGAGGTAATCAGCTTGGCACAAAATCTATAAGGTCTTCACATTTTATTTGATGCCAACCTTTTCCATCAGCATAGTCAGCTTATCAGCATCTTTCCAAAATCAAGATTGGATACAGAATTTTTATCCTGTTAACTGGATTGTCCTGACAGTTCAGAATGCTTCTGTTAGACTGGGAGGTAACATCTGTTGAATCTTCCTTTCTTTTAAATCTCCACCTCCACCCCACCACCAATTCTTCCAGTCAACAGAGATCTCAATCCTTAATGCAGGTATTCTAGATGTGAGGAATTTCAGGGAAAGAAGACACATCCATCCAAAAAACATCAGCTGCTTATGAATATTAGACAGAAGAGATTATAAACAGAAGAGAGTTATTCTGTAAATGTAAAAAGGCAATCAATCAATCAAATAAATGAATAAATGGTAGGTTACGGGAACATTAAAAAGTAACAATAATAGAGTTGGAAGGGGCCTTGGAGGACATCTAGTCCAACCCCCTGCTCTCCTCTACTGTTTTTGATAGATGACTGTCCTCTCTTTTCTTAAAAGCCTCCAGAGATGGAGCGTCCACAATTTCCAAAGGCAATTTGTTTCATTGGTTAATTGTTCTCATGGTTAGGAATTTTCTCCTTAGTTCTAGGTTGCTTATCTCCTTGGTTAGTTTCTGTCCATTGTTTCTTGTCCTGCCTACAGGTGCTTTGGTAAATAAATTGTCCCCCTCTTCCTTCTGATAGCCCTTCAAGTATTGCAAGACTGCTATCATGTCACCCATCCTTCTTTACACTTTTATTTTTTACATTGCTTTTAATAACAGTATACTTTCCTCCTTTAGTAGGGATGGAAGAAAATAGACACTGTTGAACCCTAATGCCAGAATGGAGGGATTTTAATTCATTTAGCATGATTATATGCTGTTAAACCAATAATAAGAAAATGGCTGACTTGCCATTAGAAAGGGTATTATGTAATTTATTTTTGTAAGTGTCACTTCCTTTATACATTCCTGAACTTAACATTAACCAGAACACCTAAAAGCAAGCAATTCAATCTCATGGGCCTGATCTATTGTGGAACATCTTGTAATCATAGTGCTTTTTTTAAATGAGAATGATGTCTAATCCATCTTTATTCAATATTCTATATTTCTGTCTGTGGTAAAATCATTTTAGAATCTGATACATTATTATTATTGGATGGAGCTTAAATTATTGATCAATGTCCCAAAGGTGTTTTTTTCAAGAGGCAACTGGACTTTCTGGTTTTTCTTTGAAGACATTTCACTTCTGATCCAAGAAGCTTCTTCAGTTCTGACTGGATGGTAGGGGATGGAAGGATTTATACTCCTTGCAGACAGCTGGTCATTTGCATTCTTTTAGTGGGTTGTTAAGGTCACCTAGAGGTTTTTCTGTTTCATAAGGGTTACCTGAGTGGTATAAATGGGTGTGGATGGTGGAACCTGGAATGGGATGGTGGAACCTGGAATGACTAGCTGTCTGCAAGGAGTACAAATCCTTCCATTCCCTATCATCCAGTCAGAGCTGAAGAAGCTTCTTGGATGAGAAGTGAAATGTCTTCAAAGAAAAATCAGAAAGTCCAGTTGCCTCTTGAAAAAACTACCTTTGGGACAGCCATGACCGGAATGAGCTGAGAATCTCCATAGACATATTAATCAATGTATTTCTGCAATTAATTTGGGGTTCTAGACCTTCTTTTGTTGACCCTCTTTCCCCCTTCCTGTTCATTATTTTCAGAGTATAGCATCACATCTGAGCTATGAAAAGATAAAGTCTCCTCTGAATCATGATCAGCTCTTGGTTACTTTATGGACACATTATGCAGGTTCAGACAAGGTCACCCAGGTTATGACACCCAATGGGACTTGAGATATGAACATGACTGCAAATGCAAATCTTGCAATAGTTGCCCCCCCTTTTTTTGTTCCATATCAAAGGCTATCAAGATATGCATGTTTTGGATTTGCACTGACAATTATCTGTTTGCTTCTACATCAAGGAAGTTATGATAACTTGTCTTTGTTATTATTAAAAGAAAGTTGCTTGCAGAATTCCTACATCAGATTTCTTCTAAAATGCAGCTAAAATGTAGTTTTGGTACTAATGAGATTAGGACATCTAAAATTAGAGCAACCTAATTTTATCAGGATTATGAATTCTACTGGTAGTTTAAGTAGGGATGTTTGCTTTATTTATTTAAAAGAATGTGACTTATTTGACACTTTTCAATGTACATTCCAAGTTGGAGCTTTCAGATGACAAATTTACACAGCATAAAATTCATTTTTGAATAGGGGGCAAAATAAAGAAGTTGAGCAAAGGAGCTCCATAAATTCAGCAACCTGATACCACAGAAACCAATTGGATGCCAGGATATGTAGGAAAAAAGAACATTCCTCTATTGCTGCTGTTCCCTAACAATGGATTTTTATGGCTCTGTTTATGAAACTGTAGGTTCTAAATAGTTATTGTATCTAATTGCCTATTGTAAATTTTGGCATACATTACTGCTATATTTGGGCCACATGCCACTTCCAATTAGCCTGAGAATATACTGCCAACATTCAGGGACAACATAGCCAAGGTTTTGGCAGATGTAATCCTCTCTATGAGGTGGGCCTGGAGGATACAGTAAAAAAAATTAAGATGGTAGTTGTGACAGTGCAATTCAAGCTTCACCTGGTTTTGTTTTTTAAGCATATGTTACATGTAAAAAACAGACAGAGATTCAGCCACATTGTGGGCCGTCATACCCTCATCAGAATCAATGGGACATATAGGAGCAGAAGGTATCTAGAAAGCAACCTGTTCTTATTACCCCCTTAAAAGTCTACCAGGAGCTCACCAAAGCTTTTGTTTTTCAGAATAATTGCAGATCATTTTTTAATTGTTTGGAATGGGGTTTTGAGGATAGAAAGGGAGACAAGACGATTTTGTGAGGCAAAATTCCTGTCTTTAGTACACAACCGGACCTACTACTCTGAAAAAAAAAATGATAGTTTTGACCCTTTGGGGTGGTTGAGAAATTCGAGGAGTGGGAACAGGAATGCTTTGTCTCCAGAAATAACATCCTCCTCTTAAAAGCCTGAAAAAAACCTGGAAAATATTGACCAACCTCATCCTGATTATGTCACCTCTTCATTGGGTTCCTACAATGGTCCTCTGGAGGATCAGGAGGCTGAATTGTATGTTGGCCATTTCAATTTTATTGAGTCTACTTGATACATCCAAGTAGACGCACCCATAATTCCCTTTTCATTAGTCGCACTGTGTCAAAATATATAATAGTGAATTTTGTATATTAATACTGCTCCAGTACCACTACTTTCTTCTATTTTTCTTAAACTTAAAACCAATATCATTGGGTGAACCAAACCCTCATATAACAACATACAGTGAAAAATATATTTCAGCCTCACACAGAAGCATACACTTCACCATGTCCTTCTTTAGTTGCTTTTCAAAATAGTCACAACTAGAAGAACCTTGTTGACCTTGACCTATCTTAAAAGAATAGTGGATACCTTTGGATCTAGGAAAGCTTTTGGATGGGAGAGCACTTGAAATCTCAGGTCTCTAGGTTAGACATCCCTCCAAAAGCAAGAGTCAACCACTTTCACTTATTGTTGTCAAGAAAACTATCTAGACAGATCCATTTGATCAGCAGGAGTAATGCACAACTTGAGGGAACTTTTTCAAAAATGGCACTAATCACCAAAGAAATCTGTGGTAAATCAATAAATCAAAAACCAATTCATTTCTACTGTGAAAACTGCACATTTGTTATTATGGGGTGGCAATTATTCTGCACTCACACTGTCAAGTCAGCTTGAAGGGTTCAGCTTTCTAGGTTTACTTAACCACAATGTTTTTTAAGAACAGGACTGCTCCCATTCCAGTCCCTTAACATCTGGGACTCCAGCTGTGAGACTTTCACTTTGTTCCCCACTCTCCTGTATTGGTGCTACTGAATCTGGATTGTCTTTGTGACAGGATGACAGCAATCAAGCCTGTTTGCCATTAATTTGTTCTGATGATCAGGATATAGACAAAAAGGCAAGAAAAATAGTTTGTCTTCATTTTGTTAAATAATTTTTTACAATCAAGGAATTGCGTCCAAATTCCTTAGAGCTAGCATTTCCCCTTTGATTAGCACAGTAGCAGTTATCTTCCCTAACATTCAATGTGTTAACATATAATTTGCCTTTGTGTGTCCTTGTATTGTGTTGCTGCCTAGTTGCTAATTATGTTTTAGCCACTCGGTTAGCAGAATGTAGCCTGACCTGTTCTTAAATCTGTTCTACTTGAATCAAACATGTCATGTTCAATAACAGAAATGTTAAGGCACTGAAATGTGACAGAGGGACCAAGGCAATAAAATTTGTTAGTGGGACTATTGTGATTATAATCTGATCATTCATTATTAAAGACTTATTACTTTTCTATTAAAGACTGACTTTTCTAACAAGTGCAATCAGACAGAAACAAGCTTTATACTTGAATTCTTGATAGATGCGCTATAACATCACAATAATCTTACTCAACATTGGCAGCTGGAAAAGGAAAATAATTTTGGAGAATTTTTGTTTTAAAAAAGGATAATTGGAAAGAAATGTAAGATTTTTAAAAAGTAGAATTATAACCTTAATAGGATTATATAATTACATGTAATTGAGTGCTAGCTAGTTGCCTGAGTTCCTGGAGGTACAGCAGATATAAATCTAAGAAATCAATAAAATAAATTTACAAGCCTAATTTCATCATCGCAGAGGAGAAATATTTTTCCTCCCAAATCAATTAATAGAGAGTGTGATGTAGGGGTGAATGTGTTGAACTAGGAGACTAGTCTAGACTAGGAGAACCAGGGTCAGGTTCTTCCTCAGCCACAAAAGTTCATTAAGTGATTTTGGGTAGTCCCAAACTACCTCACAAAATGGTTGTAGGTTAAAAGGAATGAAGGGAATCAATTCTTACATATGTGACTCATTTATCACCTAATGTTATAGAAGGCCAGAGTCTTTGAGGAATAAAAATCAAGGTGAACTTAAGAAACATTAAGCTCAATAGTCAGGAGTTTTTCGTGCATACAAATACTTAGCACTAGAATCCTCTGCTAGGACCAGGATCATGATGGATTTGTCTTTATCTTAGATATTTTGAAAAATTGGTTTGGATCACTCAGTATTCAGTTGTCTATATAATGGAAATGAATAGAGCCAATATGAGGATCAACTTTTCAGACATTTGGCTGAACATGTACAGGGCTGGCTCAAGAAGCCTCATTCTGTACTATCTTCAATATTCATGCATTCCCCAAAGATATTTTGCTTATTTGAACTTGGTTACTTTCCACACAATCCAGGAATAAATCAGGATCTTGGATCATCTGGAATAACTGCGCCTACAAATATGAGCTCTCTTTCAAACCTCCAGCTAAAAATATGGAGGTTAGGGAGAAAATTGATGGGGTCAGTATACCTGATCTCAGTCTCATGCCAGGTTGACCATGAATACATATGTTCTCTTAAATATCTAAAACACATCTATGTGACCATTTTTTATGGATCCCATCACTCTGTGGTTTTCTGGAAAAGTTAAGGGTGATGAAAAAGATGGAGAGATGTCTGGAGCACTGCGGGAGGTCAAAGAACAATGAACTCAACTGAATATGGTTAGAGGTAAATTAAAGCCTACCTATTAAAGCCTACCTTTTTGACAGTAAGGGGGAAGGAAGTGTCAATAATTATTTGTCCTTACTATATCCCTGTTTAGAGTGACTACAGCATGTTTGGGTGCATCTATAGGACTTAGTGAAAGATTTTGCAACTCCTCATTCATTTTTAGTTATATGCCAGCCTTTGAATAGCTCCTGTGGAGGTGCCCATGGTGTAGCCCAGCCATGTTAACTGGAAAAAAACAATTGGAAATTGTTGGATTTCAGAAACAGATTGGTGTCTGCTAACTGCCTATTAGACCCATTCCCCTCCTGGCTGGTGAAGCTTCCAGGGAAGAAGTTTTTGCAGTGGTAAACCATTTTGGACAATTTTCATCCAGGATAGAACTTTTCCTTTTTAATGAAGGTTATTGAGAAGGTGGTCACACAGCAGCTTCAAAAATGTTCTTTTTCAAGGTTGCAAACACACACATGCAGACACAGTACTCAGACGTTGAAGCAGATAACAGTAGACAGGAATGTAATTCAAATGCCTAGCAGAAAGTGCTTGCCTGAAAAATGTCAATACAGTCCAAGGAGCAATAGTGTACTACAAATATGTTCCAAGTGTCACAGAAAGCCAAATCAGCTAGTATTCAGCCAGCCCAAGAATCAAAGGAACAAGAATCACAAATAAGGACTTCAGACAATTGTTTCCAATAAAGACTGGCAACAAAACAGGTACCTAAATCTGTCTGCCTACAGCTTATGCCTCATCCTTTGCCTGGCGAGGAGCCTCATTGAGGAGTGTTGTCTGCTCACCTTTGTATGGATCTAGCTCTGAAACTTGGGGTTGGGGCTTATGCCTCATCATCTGATTTCTCCAGCTGAACAGGAGATGCCTATTCAGGCTCAATTGAATCCTGGCTTACCGACTCTGGACAGTGATAACCCTAAATCACTGTTTCAGCTGAAATGACATCTTCAGATTCAAGGTCAGAGTAACATGCTGAATTATGGTTCACAACACAGAGGCTCTTGAATGAAATGGATTGTCCGTTTGCCCTTCAGTAAAATTTCAGTTAGGCATGGGACATCATTGGTTCCATTCTAGATGACTCTGGCTGAAGTGGGATGGGAGCAGTGCATCCATTCTTGCTCTATTTGTCCTTAAAGTTGCCTTCAATGCCATCATATCCTTCTAGAGCAGGGCTGTCAAACTCCCAGCCCGCGGGCCAAATGCGTCATGTGCTGACTACGCCATGCCCGATTTAGTGATGGAGAAAAAAGTCCTGATATATCATGGGATGCCGCTATGACGACATGAGTTTGACACTTCTAGAGGTTCACATGACATGGGGTAGGACTGGGACGAATTTATTTATTTATTTGTTTGTTTGTTTATTTATTATTTCAATTTCTATCCCACCTCTCTTCACCCATTCGGGGAACTTGAGGCGGCAAACCGTACAATAAAAAATTACAATACCTATACAATAAAATCACAAAAACACACTCACTCATTCAAGCATACATGGGGGAGGGAAGGACAAGATGTTAGGTCCACGCTGCCAGCAAAGGCGGGTCTTCAATGCTTTGCGGAACATAGGCAAGCTGGGGATGGTTCTAATCTCTGCGGTGAGCGGATTTCACAGGGACAGTGCCGCCACAGAGAAGGCCGTAGCCCGCGGACCTGCCAGCCGGCATTGCTTAGCTGACAGTATCCAGAGCAGGCCTTCCCTGTGAGATCTAACTGGGTGCTGGGAGGCATACTGTAGCAGCAGGCGGTCTCGAAGGTATCCCGCTCCTAAGCCATAATTATATTATGCTGGTTCTTTTTCCTTCACAGGCAGTTCCAGTCAGGGTTGAAATATTCCTCCAAGTTCAGATTGGCGTCATCCTTGCTGGCCTTCTATAGCCTAGAAAATGCATATAGAGCTGGTAAAGTGGCAGTATTACTAAGAAAACTGAGTATACTTTCCCACCAATTACGTTTAATGATTTTTGTTGTTATATTTTTGATTATTTTGTTGCGTTGCTTTTTGTGTTTCTTTAACTTTGTTTGGCTTTCAAAATCATTTTTGCAAAATGGAAGATTATATAAATTTAATGAATGAATGAATTGTTGGAATAGTGTGCCAGATAAAACATCCTCTTACAACTGCTATTTTAACAGCAATAGTAATAGCATTTTGACTTATATTATATACCTCTTCAAAGCACTTTACAGCACACTCTGGGCAGTTTACTGTCAACATGTTGCCCCCAACAATCAGGTTCCTTATTTTACTGACCTCAGAAAAATGGAAGGTTGAGTCAATCTCGAGTCCATCAGGATTGAACTCCAGGCTGTGGGTAGAGTTAGCCTGCAATACTGCATTCTAACCACTGCAACACCAGGGCTCTTTTAAGTAGTTGACTTACACAACTGTATGTGCAAATCAGAACTGTCTATTGTACAGATGTGTCATCTAGAGCTTCTGGGAACCAGAAATTATAAGGGGGGGGGAGGGAAACACCATTATCTTCAGAAGTTGTGGGTGCCCCATCATTGGATGGTTTCAAGAAGAGAATGGGCAGCCACTTGTTGGAAATGGTATAGACTCTCTTGCTCGTACAGGGAGTTGGACTAGATGACCTCTAAGTTCCCTTCCAATTCTGTTATTCAATGTTCTATAAGTTTATCTTACAAAGAGGACCAGCAGGCACATCTCTCCTGCTTTAGAAAGATAGTATATTAGCAGTATTTACCCCTTTTGTCATCATATTGCTGTCTTAATGCCACTGTCAGGAATAAATTCCCTCCAGCTCTGCCCCCATTGCCATTTCTGGGTGGCACTGCATATTTAACATAATACCATGCAATGTATGTACTTGACCCGGTGGAGGAGATGTAACCCACTGTGTATATAAAGGGGCGCAAGCTCCTCCCAAGCACCCTTTTCACTTTTACATTATTTTCCTACCTGTGAGCCTCTGCTGAGGTATCTTCCCTTTTTCCCTCTTAATAAATTCTTTTATGTTCAGCCAGTGTGTTATGTAGCCTTGATTCCAGATCCTAGCCTCAAACGCGACAGCCACATAGTAATTAATGCAACATGGTCTTCTTCTTGCTTGGAATGTCTATATATAATTAAATTTGCCTAATGCTGCTGGGCAAGAATTTCATTTGGTTCATTTCTGGTTAAGAACTCATTAAAAATTGCAAATGTTTTCATAGAAGGGATGTAAGCAACATACTATAAGTTGTATCAATTATAGTTATATAAATATAAAGATACACCATCTCTCTAAGACATTCCTATGAATTTTAATTGTTATGGGTAATTGCTATCATTGTTTAAAAATCTTGCTATTATATAAGAGAGAGAACATATTTTATAACCTTTTCTTTCTTACTTGGACATCTTGATAATTTCTTCATATGGCTTCTGCTTATTTTGATATACTCAATGTTTTCTGGCAAATCTGCCCACCTGGACAATAATAGGAAAATCATATGAAAAGTTTTGCCAGCCCAGACAGTAATTAATTTAACAAGTGGACTCTGAGGACTCATCTGTAAAAAAAAAAAAAAGCCTAACAATAGGTAATTAATTTCATGGATGCAAATGCTGTGCTTTGTGGGCAGACTTTATTACTATTTTACAGATTTTATTACAGTCCACAAAGCTGCAAGAACGAAGGATCAATGAAAGAGGAAAACAGATTAGAAAATAAAGACACTATAGAGGTGAGAGGAAAGTGTTAAAGGGCAATATAAACAGGAAACAGCATGAGAAGCAACCTGTTTGAATAAAGGGCAATCAAGTGAAAATCTGATATAAAAGTCAGACCTCCTATAGAAGCTCCCAGGTTCACATAGGACAGCTAGAAAAAACACTTTCTGTATTCCTCAATTACTTCTACCAGAAGCAACAAAATCAGCTTCGGAACAGATTCATGTTATTTTAGAGGGATTAGGGACTAAAAACAAGAATGGTATGGAAGTATCTCAAATTCATCTTCACATAGTTTTCCATTTCTATTATGAAAAAGGTATTCAGGAAAATAGGGAAACAGCTTGGTTCTATTGTTAAGGCACCAGACTAGAGAGCAGGAGACTATGACCAGAAATTAGCTAGATAGTTTGTTGCGAAGTCGTGTCCGACCCATCGCAACCCCATAGAAAACATTCCTCCAGGCCTTCCTGTCCTCTACCATCCCCCGGAGTCCATTTAAGCTCGCACTGACTGCTTCGGTGACTCCATCCAGCCACCTCGTTCTCTGCCGCCCCCTTCTTCTTTTGCCCTCAATCTTTCCCAGCATTAGGCTCTTCTCCAGTGAGTCCTTCCTTCTCTTGAGGTGGCCAAAATATTTGAGTTTCATCTTCAGGATCTGGATCTAGATAGTTATGGGCCAGTTATTCTAGTTTGGCTCTAGGAGGAGATTGATGACTTACAGGATTCTTTTTCATAGATTAGCCCTTAGTTTACCTTTTACAAGAAATCCTTAACACATCATACAAACAAACAAACAAACCAAAACTCTTGTGCTGGCAATAAATGGAAGAAGAGTCCTGCCAAATGTCACTTCCTCCTTCCCAGCTCAGCTAGTTGGTACCAGAGAACCAGGGAGATATTGAGAAAGTATGCTCTTATTTGCAATCAGTACAAAAAGTGCTGAAGTGACTGTATTGCAATAGTTCATTCTATTAACGAGATGGCAATTTCATCAAATCAGAAGTGATAAAATGGAATAACTGAGATAGAAGAGATTTCTCTCCCTCTTGTATTCTGCCTTTGCATAAATCTGTTCCTTCTCCCAGTAAGTAGCCTTGCCTTGTGGGGTGTTTTTTTTTTTTTTGGCCCCATGCCTACCATTATTTCTGTTGTTTCAATAACCATGAAACATGCTCTTCTAATTGCAGAATTCACAGCAGGTGAACTGCAGTTTCATCCATGCTGAACGTTGCAGATCATAAATGTGTATCCCTCTGTTTCTTCCCTAGAAAAGCTGGCATTTGCTGAATTTGTAATTAGTTGTCAATGATATCTAGAAAACAATAGTCTTTATTAAACTCCAAAGCCCTTCAGGGTCACGTACCGTCTCTCCAATACATTTCTGGTTGTGCCTTCCAGCTGGAAAATACCAGCTAGATCAGTTCTAATAATACAGGGGACTTTGAACTGGACTTAAAACACTGAGCTTTTTTGATATAAAAACTTTTATGTAGGAAATTATTTGTTTTCTCAGGATTATATGGTTGTTTAATATAACAATGAATGCTGAAGGGTGTTGAAGACACAAATCTTTCCTATAAAGAAACATAGAAAAAACCTCATGAAAGTTAGCACAACTCTCAGCAAAACAATAAAACTGTCAGTTACTGTACAACAGCCATATATGTATGTTTGAAAAAGAGAAAGACAAAGAAAAAGGGGTGTTTTGTCTTTGACTTAAATATGAATGCAGAATTCTAAATGTGTGTGGTGCTTGAATTTTTTCTTAGAGAACGTGAGGCCAATTTCTTATAATAGCTGTCATTCCCCCATTTCCCCATCTTGAATAATGAACATTTTCTAAGTCCAATTTCTTTGTGCCTTATAAATTTCTCTCTCTCTCTCTCTCTCCCTCTCTCTCTCTTCCTCCTTCCCCCCTCCCCCATGCGTGTGTGTGTCTATTTTTATCATCTATTGAAATTTGGATTTAGAAAACACAATTCATTTTATTATGCCATGACAAAGAAGCATGCTTGTATTTGAAGATGAAAAACTGTAACTGAATCCAACTTTGCTGCCAGTGTGAGGCTTGAATGTTTATAATGTGTCTGAAATTAGAATTTCATCTAATTTAAATGTTGTAAGCCAAGCTGTGGCTTTGACAAGGATGTTCTGATGTTAGGGCATTTTGTTGAATTTAAAGTCCTTCTGCTGAAAGATCAAGTAGTCCTTAATAATTTTAAAAGCGTCTTAATGATTTTTAAAATAAAAGATTAGTTGTCATACTAAAACAGAAATCAAAGTAATATTGATGCTAAGGAACAATATATTCAACAAGTACTATGCATAGAAGAAAGTTGCCCACTCTAGAGTCTCTCTGAAAGTAAGTCCAGCCCATTAAAGCAAAAAACCTAATATTCTCCTCATTCATGGGTAAGTTTTGATATTATGAAATTACAAGCTATCATATTATTACTTTTAATGCTTTCGAATTACTTTTAACTCCTGTGACTGCTTAGAAAATTCCTTCAGGTTTTCTTGACTGTATTTTTGGAAGTGATTTGCTACTGCTTTCTTCATAGGGTTGAGACAGTGGGATTGGCTGAGAGTTGCTAATTTGACTTTGTGCCTAAGGCAGGTCTAGAATTCCCAGTCTCTAACCTGGTGCCTTAGCCATTGTACCTTTTTTCTTTAACCTGACCATCCTATGAATATTTCAACTAGAACTGCTTAAAAGGATGAATGTCATCAGACATTCCCAAAACAAAAACAAAAACCCCAAACCCAAAACAAAACATAATCACCTGCAAGAGCCAAGGTAAACAAGGTCTCTCTGGCTGCACTGACCCTCTGGAATCAGCTTCCCCTGGAGATCCGAACCATCCCTAACCTATTAGTCTTCCATCGGCCCACTAAGACCTGGCTGTGCCAGTGGGTTTGGGACCATTGATTACCCCCTGAATGGATACATTAGTATACTTATTGATTTTATTGTGAATTTTAAATGTTTTAAATGTTTTAATTGTTTTAATTATTATGTTGTAAGCTACCCGGAGTCCTATGGGAGTCGGGTGGCCTATAAATTAAATTAAAATAAAATAAAAAATAAATACTTTCTATTGGGTGGTTTGTTAGGTGTACAGCTTAGGCAGGTAGGCAATTACAAAAGCAAAGAAAAAAAAAGGCTTAGAATCACTTGGTATGTAGGGTTTGTAAGAATAAATATAAAAAGAAGCCAAAGCATGGCTTTGGGGTGGAGTGGTCTAGGTTTGTCAAAAGATGCTGTTGGACAGACAATAGGATATGGTTCAGAGGAAGCAGGGACTGAAAGAGTCGGGAACCAGATGATCCATGGCCGGAGAGCAGAAGGCGTTGGGAAGAAGCCAGGACAACTGTTGGTGGAGGAGGTATCTACCAGGATGGCAAAAAGGAGAACACAGCCCTGGAACATGGACAATGACAAAGCGAAACCCCAGGTGCACCAGGCATTGGAAAACTGGACCAGAATAGGTTAAAAAGGAGAAGAAATCATAAACTCCTGTATAGTGATAACAGTTGATCTAGTTAGTGTTCCTGAGTATATTTATGTGATAAATAAGTGTAGGAGTAAGGAAGAAGGTAACCACCAAGCATTCTGAATCATAAAAGAAAACATAAAAGCAGAACTTGGAATCATTTAGTTAATGTTCTGTTATCTTCAGTAAATTCTGTTATTGTATATGTTCACTATATACATAAACAATTTGTCACTGGAATTATTTTAAATATTATTTTCATTAAGCCTATAAATTACTAACTTTTGCTCTCTCTTTCCCCACTCCTACTCTTGCTTTCTCACCCTCTCTCTCCTCTTTCCTCTCTCCCTCCCCCTCCCTTCAACACACCAAAAACTCTTGGGTCATATCTTTCAGCTACTTTCTTCCTCTGAATACAATTGTCTCCCTCCTACTGCTCTGCCTAAATAAATGTCTGTTGAATATTTTTACTCTAAAATAAACTGTCATTTCAGTCACTTGTCTCTTGTCATTATTATATGTTACACAAGGCTAATGGATTTTATTCCACAGTGGTACATTGGTACTCAACTACTTTGGAACTCATTGAATTTGGTACTCAGTGCATTTTGATGCAAACATTTTGTCCCAGTGCTCATTGTTTGTTTGCTACTTGACACACAAGCTAGAATTTGTCAGTGTCGGCTGCCTTGTGATTTGCTACATTATTCCTTATGGGAATGAGTTTATTTGGTACTCATCATTTTTTGGTATTCATTGTGCCTCCTGGAACCAATTAGCAATGAATATTGAGGTACTGCTGTATTTGTTGCCCTTTAACCCTAAGGTAGCTTAGGGTTAAAACTAACCCATTAAAACTTTCAGGATAGAAATCTTGAATTTTGTTTTTAAAGTCTCACAACAGATCTTATGTTACAATATATCACATAGCTGAACAATGAAATCCAAAGGATTTCTATGAAGTGAATCTGCCTTAAATGTTCCACTGGTACTTTTACCAGGAAAAAGAAATTAATGACGGGAACTTTCTTCTTGGAAGACAGTTTTGTAAGATCTTTTCTAAGAGACATTAAAAGTCTTCTCCATTCTCCAAGGATAACATGAATTATTGAATTAGCTTTTTTTCTGGCATTAGAAGAAAATTACTGTTGATAGGGAAAGAAAGAGAAGGGTCTTGTGGCACTTAAAAGAGTCAGAGCAGTATTATAGCTGAAGGTCTGAAGGACTAGTGTCATCAGAAATGAGTTACTGTTTAATCTGTACAGCTCCTTTTTTCTCAACTTCTGCAGCTCTTGACATTATTCTTAATTCCAATGTAGGGTTTGTTTTGTTCTTAATTTTCACTTGTATTACTGATTAGCAAATGAAATTGCATTCATCTGGGTATTTAGATACCGTTTCTTTTCTCTTTTTAAATAAACTTTATTATTTAAAATCTACATACAAAATAAAAAACAGATCCAGATTCCATTTCTACATTTGAATGTTATCAATTCTGATTACGAATAATCGTCCCCAAATATCTGAAGGGCATCAAATTAGGGAATAAATGAAAACATAAAGTCCTTCAGCACAAGTTCAAAGTAATACAGCCTCAAAGAAGTTACTGAAAACTACCGAGGGCAGAAACTGGTTGGAAAATCAGTTTGCAGATACCCAAGTTGGCAAAACACCTGTTTCTCGTCCCCTCTGTTATTTTCAAAGCCCATTTCTCTGGCACTTTGTAGCAATACATGAAAGGTTTTAACTTAAAATGATGCTGTAGCCTTAAGCAAGCGTATGTGTTTTATGATATAAATGGAGACTTCAGTCTAAAACGGCAGAAGTGACTCTCTGCTGTTATAAAACTCTCACTATGGCATAATGGAATACATATTGTGCATTCAGTTAATTTTGATACATATGTTTTATCATGTGTCTCAGACCCTAATGTAGCAATGTTGGTAAGTGCTACTGATGTTACAGAAACATAGCAAGACCCTTTCAGGCTTCAGTTCGCTGCGGCTTACTAGGATAATAATTCTTACAGCAGTGATTGAAAAACAAGACATTTAAACCATGGAACAGCTTTTTAAGGTTTATTTTCCCACTAGCAACTTCTGAAGACATCCATTGCTGAAGCAAAATTACAGTAATAAGGACAGGCTTCATGTCACTCAATGAACGGCTGATGCTATGAAGACAGTCAATATCACTAATGGGGAAAGGAACAAGCTCACCAAATATCCCCCCCACCCCGCTTGCCTAAGGCAATCCTTATTGTCTAAGACAGAAAATATACATGAAAGTTCACATTTCTATAGACCTTCAGCTGAATTATCTTTTCAGTTGGGATTAGCCAGTCAATGCAACCAGTTCTAAGGAGTTGGGTAGCAATTATCATTTGTTGGCTGATACGCTTGCTGTAACCTTCTGAGCTTATTTATTTATTCAATTTCTATAGCCGACTATCTCAGCCAGTTTCTCTAACAGGCTTGATTTGGGGTCCAGCCATTCACAGTGTCTGTCCCTCATGCCTGGATCCCAAGAGAAGAAGGGATGTGATCTATGAATGAAGATCTAGAGTTCTACCCCAGCCAGACTTATGCAGCAAAACCTTGGAGGACTTTTCAGAAGCCTCCAAGGTGACAAGGCAGCCTGGAGTGTGCTAGAAATTTACTGTTGGCAAAAGCTGAAAAAATGATTTGAGGCATACATATAGTCCTCGACTTACAACAGTTTGTTACAATGGCATTGAAAAAAGCAAGACCATTTTTTACACTTATGACCGCTGTTACATTCCCATGGTCACATGCTTTGCATTTGTATATTTGACAACTGTTATATATTTTCAACGGTTGCAGTGTCGCAGGGTCATGTGGTGTAGGGTTTCCTGCCTAAGCATGAGGATGGACTAGAAGACCTCCAATGTCCCTTCCAACTCTGTTATTCTATTCTATGTGATCCCCTTTTGCAACCTTCTCACAAGCAAAGTCCCTGGGGAAGCTAGATTCATTTAACAACCAGGTTACTAACTAACTTAACAATTACAGCAATTCACTTAACAACTGTGAAAAGAAAAGTTGCAAAATGGGGCTAAATTCACTTAGCAAATTTCTCACTTAGCAATATATACTTTAGGCTCAATTGTGGTCGTAAGTTGAGGACTACCTGTATAGCCTCCTTTCTGCCATTGATTTCTGTTTTCCCTTTTAAGAAATTGCAACCAAGTTTGGAATGATTTGATGGGACTTCATAAACTGACATTTAATACCATGAGAGTGCTTTGTGCTTTCCCCAGGCTATTTCAATATGGAAGCAAAAGTAAATTGACTATACAGGGGTCAGGTGCACCACGAGTGTAAGGATTACCTATTTAACCCTAATCACCAGCTATACTGAATTTCTAGCCAAGACGTTTTTATTGCCATTTTGTTCCTCTTACTTTAAAGGGGGCATACTACAATAAGTGGCAAATTCCAAGGTTTATCAAGAACAAAATTAGCAAATAGAGCAGAAAGACCAAATCAAAAGCAGACAATGTATAATAAAAGGCATTGGCACCATATAATTTTATATCCACAGTGCCTGTTTACGACCATATTTTAAGGGGAAAAATTCTTTGGTATTTTTATCAAAAGGAATCTATCATTACAGAGTTAAACAAATGATTTTGTATGAAATGTTACTTAAAGTATTAAGGTTCTAGAGTGGACCAGATTTAGACATACAGAGCTTTGAATGAGTATTTTATTACTGCATATGCCTGAAGTACTCAGCTTTTAAAATTCAGCAAATGTTTAAAATTACAGTATTGATTCATTCTCCCTTCAATCACATGATTTTACAGGGCTTTCTCAAACCTTTCCTTGCCTACAAAGCTATGTTTTCCACATAGCAGAATGGAAATTGTTTTTCCAGCAGTGTTGATGTGGGAGGAATTATAGACTGGTAGACGGGTTGTGTATACATTTCAGCTAAATACACTCTATATAAAATGTGTACCAAATGCATTGTACCAGCAGGATGGGTGATTACAAGATCAGTAGCTGTCAGATTCTCATATTACAAGTTTAATTTGGTACCAAAGCTTACAGGAGTCTGAGCATGAGCCTTTGTCGCTTGATTGGTTTTGCATGTACACACACACACACACACACACACGAAAAAATTATCTTCAAGTCTACCAACATATTCAGGCTGTTTCATGGTGGATATGGCCAATTATAAAATGTTAGGAGGAGGATTCGTTCAGCAGTTTTATACATTGTATGATATCAGTACACATATCTGGCTTAAAAATGAACCTGAAAAAGACCCAGGTTATGTTTAATAAATGCACCAAAGAAAGATTTATATCTATATATCTGGAGAAGAACTAGATGTAGTAGACCACTTTGTATACCTTGGCTAACAGATCTCAATGGAAAGTGATACAATAAAGGAAATTGAATGGCATGTTAAATGTGGTCGGCAGGCATTTGTCAAGCTAAGTACAATTTTCAAGAACAATATCCTGCCTGACGAAAAAAGTTTTCAATATTGCTACCTGCTCTAACATATGCCGGTGAAACATGGACACTAACCTCACTATTGATACAAAAAACTATGGAAAGATACACGCTCATTATTGCAAGACAAGATAGAAAGGCTTGCACATGGATTAGAGAACAAATGAAAGTATACGATATCATCATGAGAGTAAAAGAATTGCAATGGAAATGGACTGGTCCCATAGCAAGAAGAACTGATGGCAGGTCAATTAAGGTAGTCATAGAATGGATTCCACTTGATAAAAATCATCCACAAAAGAGACCTAAAACAAGATGTATCGATGACATCAACAAGTATTGCGGGCTCAATTGGCAAAAGAAAGCTTAGGACGATATTGGTTGGACACAGGTGGAAGAGGCCTTCATCCTGCAGTGGAGAGACAATGGCTAAAATGATGATGAGGATGAGGATGACACATCATCTACTGCACAGACTTACTTTCTGAAACCTTTGGAGATATTGTTCTGAAGTTTGTCCTCATCCCCTGTTTGATTTCTGACCTTATTGGTTTTTTCCTCGATGAAGCCCAGCAAGCAGGAATTTTGAGTTTGCGAATATTTTTCTTTATCCCACCTTTCCTACATTTGACAAAGTGCTGGAAGACCTTTTCATTTTCTAGTCTTTTGCAAGGTCTATTTTCTGTGTACTCCTTGCATTCCCTTTTTCTTTTCACTTTTAAAATTGGATTTAATGTCTTTTATTGTATTATGTAAAACTGCTAGACTGCCAAAGCCATTTTATTATATTACACATACCCGGCTATGCACCTATAGGTCAAGGTGGTTGGGTGATGCATAAATCCTTGTAATCTTTGACTAAGTAGATGTTTCAACCTTCTGAAAAACATTACGGGAGCAACACTAAATTGCAAGCTTAACTATAGTACTTAGACTTATATACCACTTCATTGTGCTTTACAGCCCTCTCTAAGTGGTTTACAGAGTCAGCATACAGACCAACT